>CATIWQ010023630.1:0-15731 GCA_949673415.1 Euphorbia schlechtendalii
AAGATTTACCTAGTTTCTGCATTTGCATAATAAACAACTACATAACACGTGAAATATTTTATATGAAGTATAAAATGACTTAAACTATAGTGTTTAATGTGTAAAATTATTGTGATAATAAGTGTAATTATACACTTATCAACCTTCTCTTCTATCACATTCTCTTCTTGTTGATTAGCCATATTACTAAAGCTATGTGTAGTGTGTTGTTTAGAATCCGAACTAGAGTCGGTGTATGGAATTCCTTCTTGATGAGTGATGATTGGAGAGAGGCGGATCAATCTGCAAGAAGCCCTATTCCAAGCCCTTTGGTAGATAAGCTTTTTCTTGGCTGAAGTACATACGGAGATCTTCAGGGAATGCATGTAAATTCATTATGCGTGGTTGATGCATGAAATGTTTAATGTTATGGCTGCGGACACAAAAGGGTTAGCATGCCATGAAGTAAGATAAAAATCATTCAAAATAGAAGAACCGTTAGTCCATGTGATAAAAATTGGTGAATGAAAGTCTAGTGGTTTTGAGATCTACACTCTATCCATGGGATAATGTGAAAGGTAATGATGTAATGAAGTGACCTAATTACCGTTGTGGTGATAAGTTAAAAGTTCGAGAACTAGCATTAGTTCTCTTTATTTTCGGGTAACCGGTGTGACATACCCTAATGAAAAGTAATTAAAAAATGTATGGAAACTACTACCGTATGAAGCATATAGATGAATGTTTTGGTTCTTTCACCCTATTAGGGCAAGGTCTTGTATGTCAGTGGACATCATCATAAAAGGTATATAGTGATGCATGAGTATTTCGGATGAGTAGAAAGGTTTTTGAGGTAAGTTTTCCCCATGTGTGCTTAGGTTAGGACATGAACTGGGATATCTTTTAATATGGTTTGTGTTCATGTTTGTCTTGTGTAGGCTTTTGGTGTGTATAATTACCCTGGAATGGCTATAAATTAGATGCCAAATGGGCATCGCCCAAGAATTTAGGTAGGTTTGTCTTAAGAGTAAAATGTTTTTTGGACATCATGCTAAAAAATGGGTGAGTGATGCTACATGATTCTAGTTGGTTTCATGTTATCCTAATGTGACATGATCTCAAGTGTCAACTAAGTCCTAAGAATGAGTGACATTAGATCATGTTTAATATCATGAGTGTGTGAATTCAAGTTTCTACATTAAGATTCGTGGTTAGCATGGCACATTTATACAATGCATGATGAATTGGAAAGCGGAAAACACTTAGCACTTAGCACATAGCACATAATATCTATCTTCTAACCATACAACTCCCGCGCGTAGGGTTTTTGGCTAGTCTCTAATTCTAAGTTTTGTTCATCTTAGTATCACAAGGATACTAAGGAGCATACCTGCAAGAAAATATAATGCATGATCGCGTGTTGGATAACACCCTAGGGAAAATGACTATGGCTTATTTACATGAGGGTTGTAAATGGGTTGCTGATATAGAAGGTTCTTGTTGCACTAAAATACACAAGTCTCTGCCCAAATGGGTTCTAACAAGGGAGGTACATGCGATATGGCAACAAGTGCTCCACCCACTCAAGTACTATCTTTTCTCAAGGAGGCATATTAGTACAAGAGAGAGTTTCGTGGTAATAGGGTACCTTTGACTTATGGGCTAATCCCTTCTATTGCAATGCGTTATTATGAATATGTCATAATTAAGAGAAACAGAATAATTTGATCAATAATTTTTAGCACTTATCCAAAATCTAAAACCTTTGAAAAAAACAAGTTTTTAGAAAAATCCCCAGCAGAGTCGCCATTGTGAGCGGACAACATAGAGCGATGGGTTGATAGTGCGCGATTCAGAAGTGCGGTCCACCAGGGCGTTTAAAAATTACCGGGTCGGGGACCCTAAAAAAATTGATTGAGAAAGCGAAAAAGTTTTTAGATCGGTCAAACCCGAATTCGCCATCTCAAAGTGTGGAGTCGCCACCTGGATTAGCTCTTTCCAGGAACTAGAGCCCTGTGAGGCTTAACGTCCGGGGGATCGCCCACTAAGACACAAATATTCGAGTTAGGGATAAGTTGCTTATTTCTTATTGGATCACATTATATTACATCTACAGAATACCGTATTTCTTAATTGTGCAGATTCGCACATATGTCAATTTTTTCGAGTTTATGTCCATGGTTCACGTATAGAAAAGTATTAAATCAATCCATAATGCAGTAAATAAATGCGGAAAGTAAATGCAGAAAAGTAAAGAATGAAAAATTACAAAACCTCAGGGGATGCAACCACCCGCCTAATCTGTTAATTACATTTCCCAAAAAATTCAAATTGCGATACCAGAAGGAAAATTAAATCCTAAACATACATCAAATCCTAATCTACCTGCATCCACAAAGGTTAGAATAGTGTATATTACAACATATCTCATGTATGCTCGATTTTGGATTTAGCGAGGCCTGTGTGGCCTATATAAAAGCAAATTGTGATTAAGGGTTTGTTATTTAATAAAACGATTCATGTTATTAGCATATTGGGTGCTCATTTTAATTAATGAAATTGCTCACATGATAAAATTGTGAGGACTATTATCCAGGAATATATTTTATTCCCTTCGTGGGGGTATTCTAACATACATCTCCTTTAATAAAGAAATTATAGATGAAGAAAAATTACAACATTGAAATAAAATAAAATATTAGAAATCCTAGGTCCATAGATGAATGTAGAAGAAAAAATAGAAAATCGAAAGCATAGAATTAGCAATTCTAGGAACTCAAAGGCTTACCCTAACGGAACGAATCCACTTCGAAGATATCCGCTCGACCTTAGCAAGTCCTCATCGTCTTTTAGTTTAGGTAAAAAATTGTAGTCAAATCCTTAAAAATAGTTGTTTAATTCTTGAAATCTGATGTAGTTCTAAAAGCTATATTTTTGTCTAAAAATTTCTGGTCCCGAATATCGAAAATTCCCTGACTATTTATAAGAAAAATCTTGAAAATCCAAAAATAGCAGGAAATTTTGGCGATCCTCGCCAAAAAATGGTGAGGAGGCTCGCTAGAAAAAGTCTAGCGAGGCTTACCTCGCCAAAATTTGGTAAGGTATCTAGCGAGCCTCGCCAAGTTTTGGAGAAGCAGGTCCCAAATCCCGGTTCCCCGTTGTTTTTGTCGTGTTTTCATGTTTTTTTATGCATTTTCATATTTTTAATTAATTTCTGAATTAAAAGGAAAAAACAAATAATTTTATTAGGAAAGTCCTTTTAAATTCAAAGATGAGGAAGACTCCCATTTGAAGATTTCTAGACACTAAAAAATTATGTGATTCAAGGATAACATCCTGAAAACTGTCATTATCGAACGCGCGAGCTGGTATAAAATCTCATCCTCACATCTCCTTTTGAAATGGATGTGGAAGCTTAGGTTCGTGGACCCCGATTCATTATGATTTAAAATATGCGTGGAAGGATATGGTTCCCAATCTTGGGGGAGTAGAGGTTAAGCCCTTATCTCATCTTTGGAAGGGTATTTTCACATGTTGTGTGAAGAACAATACATTTTGGGAGTTATTTAAGACAAATATAAAGGTCTCTATAGTTACTAGTGAATTGTGCTCATTTTGGAATGACTATTGGATGAAAAATGTCCCCTTATCAAGTCTATTTCTAGACTTGTATTTGTTGTGCAACCGTAAGCTATGTAGCGTACATGAGGGCTGCTCAATTGTATTAAGTTTGGAGGCTATTTCTAGACCATTTTGGAAGCGCAACTTAAGGATCTCATCTAGAGAGAGGTTTAAGGGGAGGGATATCCCAAGCTTATCCCGCTTTGTGTGGTGAATCGGATGCTCCTGTTGTGTTAGAGCAGTAGCTAAAAAGTGTATATTTACACTTATAATCATGATATTTTCAATCATTAAACATTATGGTTTAAGTCATTTTAAACTTCATATAAAAGATTTCACGTGGTATGTAGCTTTTTTTATGCAAATGCAGGTATTAGGTAAATCTTGGAAGTAAAATGATTAAAGTTGGGAATCTATGCAAAAAGAGTGAAAAAGGTGCAAAAAGATGTGTGGAACTTAAGGAATTGGCAAAGGATCGAAGATGTCAAAGATGGGTAGAAATCGCAAAGAGGAATCATGTGAAAAAGGCATGTCACGATCGTGACACATATATCACGGTCGCTACTTGTTAACCTTCACAACAGAAAGTTACCAAACAAGTATTCACGATAATGACAGACATTCGCGGTCACGACCTTGACGATTTTTTTGTCAACTCTTCTCTGCTTTCAACCGTCGAATAAGAACGATCAACCACCATCAACTGTTAAACAAAAAGACACCTTTTAGAAGTCAAGAAATCATGAAAAGGTGCCTTTCCATTGTAGATTAGATCAAACTAATTCAACCAATCATAATGAAGCGGGGCAACTCTTTGCCAATGGACACGACCCATCATCTGAACAGATGCAACCCTTCGTACTCCTTAAATAGGGCTCCAAACTCCATAATTTCAAGATGTGGTGTGGCATATTGTATATGGTGTGTAGTATAGTATACATGCATACATAGTTCTAGAGAGAAAATTGTGTAGATTTTGCCCCATTCTAAGTTAGAGAGAAAATGTATAATTGATTCGAACCTTATTTAGATCACTAGATTTCTCTACATCTTCGAGCGATTGTTGTGTAAGTGTAATTGCAAATCACTTATCAATAAAAGTTTTTGTTCTTCAATATTTGTTTATTCAATATTCACAAAGAATAGCATCCTAGCGGAGGTTCTGTATGAGCCGAGACAAAATTCAAAGCAGACGCTGGAATTGCGGGAATTGATGACTCCCATTAAAGAGTGGATACAGTTTAATCAACTTTATCTTTCACTTGCATACCTTACAACTTTGCTTTGTTTTCTATTTATACTTTCTATTTCAAAGTTTATGATATATCTATGTGTCATATTATGTATTTCATGTTGAGTCTTTTATATTAATCAAGTTATATGCTTTTGAGTTAACTTTAAGAGTAATTTCGGGGTTAATGAGATTGTGTATAATCACTGGATATGTGATTATAATGCTGTTTAGTGAGCCAACATTTTTGGAATGGTTAATTGCTAAATATGGCTATGTGAGAGCGACCCGTACTAAGCATAGTACTATTGTTATCCAGGTTTATATAATCGTCTTAATTCATTTGCACTAGATTTAGAAAAGTCATTTCATGTGTTGCTCTGCGATGAATAATTGAATATCTGAGTGTCTAGAACCGAATCTGTTAAAGTAGTCTAGTGTACGTAATATCTTTGATGATTTTGCATGTTTTCTTTGCTATACTTGTTCGTAGGGATAATCTATACCGATTTCTTCTACTCTAATCTATTTATATATTTATCTATTTATTTACCATCATATCCAAACCAACCAAACAATAATAAAAATTATCTATTTTCGTTTACCCCGTAACTCTAGTTGGTCTTTAGAACCGAATTCCTTCCCCGTGGGATCGATATCTTTTAAAACTACATCGAAACTATATACTTGCAGTGGTTACCATTTTTCTATTTGATAAGCGATATTGACAACACCTGTTCGTATTTTGAACTTTTATCTTATCGGTAGAAAGGTGGGGAATAAGGTTTTTGGTGCCATTACCGGGGATAAGCAATTTGGAACGAGTATAACTTGGTGCCATTACCGGGGATAAGCAATTTGGAACGAGTATAACCAAAATCTTGCGAACAGTGATCAAGTGAGAAGCCTTCTAGTTGGCCTAGGAATGCCCACCGAGTGAATGATCCTAGGGTAGATTTCTTCAAAAGTCTAAAGCCTGACATGTGGAGGTTGAATACTGCCATGTGGGAAGCCATCACCTTAATGCTTGTGACCTTGAGACTTATGAAATTATTTACCTATAAAATCATGATCCACCGACTGATACTTATCTTATTCTATTTTGTTTAATTTTCATTTTTGTTTTAGGAATGTCTACCCTTGAACAAATTGATGATGACCTTTTAGCCGCCAAGAAGAAGTCAATGAGGAATTGCTGGAAGCCGTTGATTACATTAAAGATGGCAACTAGGAATAGATCGGAGCTGGCTGTGGGCTCGTTTGCGCCTAAATGTCCTCTGGTGGGAATTTTTAGTGACAAACCACTTATGAAAAAGCTAAAGAACCCTCAAGTTTGTATTTTAATTTTTATCTTATTATCACCCATCCATACATAAAGTTGTTGATTTATCTTTTGTGTTTCATCAGGTTGCGGAGGGAGTAACAAAGTCAGCATCACAGTCTCAACCAAGGTTCAACCTGGTGGATGTATTCATCCGAGAGGCACCAGGTGCTAACTATAGGGACCTTAAGGTCTTGTCCGTCCTCAAGAGATGCTTTCTTCTTCCCAAGGATGAGGAGAAGTTGAAGGAGGAGATTACCATCCTCTTCCAAGAAATTACTTTGGTAAGTATCTCTACTTTACTTCAACAATTTGGATAATGTGTTTAATTTATACAATTTGTGAATAGTTCTTCTTTTTATCTTTTTGACCAGGTGATGTCAAGGATGAGTGGGCTTATATGGTGAGTTCGCTATAACAGCCGATTCGAACTGAGGTAGAAGACTCAAGTTACCTTGGTGAAGGAGCTTGAGACTAAGCTCAATGCTACCACCCAAAGGGTGGATAAGCTAGAGAATGGCTGGGTGTGGGCTCAGAAAGAGGCGGATAAGGTGGCTGAAACTTTAAAGAAGCAGGAAGAAGCGACGTCTAGGGTCATGGAGATGGAGGAGTCCTTAGTGAAGTCCTAAGAGGAGACAAGGAATGCTAAAGGGGTGGTTGAGGTTATCAATAACCGGCTATTCGATTACGGCTATCTCTATGGGGAGAGGGTATTGCTAGCCTACCAGGCTCTCAACGTGGACATCTCAGATGAATTAGTCCTTGATGTGGACTTGATAGTTAATTCAGGTAGTAATTGAACATGTAAACTTGCAAGGAAGAATTCAAAACTTAAAATTAACCTTAAATGATCTCCTAAGAATTACATGATTGACATAATATAAGTTAAAATGTTCCATATATTATAATAGGTTTATAAAACTTAATAAAAGAAACCGAGCATCTAAGATTAGAGCATTACCAGTTGATGCGTGCCTTTCCTTAGATGTGGCGCTCCTTTAGAAAAATCGGACAACACACTGTTAGCATAAGCCCCCCAAACCAGGATGACCTCTATGATTAGTCCACACGGACCCCAACTGTCCAAAGCCTCATGTAGAGGTTGAACTAGTTAGTGAACAAGCAACTACTAGACCACTCACAGACTAACCCAAAAATATAACTGAGAAAGATCTTTCCAAAATAGGAATAAGCCTTCAAATAATTCTTACAAAAGCAGAGAAACTCTTGGAGGATCTCATAGAAAACTCGTGAAGAAAAGAAGTTAAAACAAAGAACAAAAGGCTGAGCTGAAGTACGATAAAGAAGAGGAGAAGGGCTCCTTATATAGGGTGAAGGGATCATGTTACTCCCCTTTTTAGCAATGTGGGATGGGGGATTTCCCCATACCACATGTGAGTTATCCATGCGGAGCCCTAGGCTCTGTGGGTTGACCCCGTGCACACATCTATCATGGGCGGTTTGTGCGAAACTCACAAGAGAAGCCCATGTAGGCTTCCTTACCCTATAAGCAAGGCTTGGGGGTGCTGGTGGGCCAGTACTGTAAGCCCACGCAAGCGTTACCTAGTAGTGCTTATGGGCCTGCAACCCACTAACATGCGTTGGCCTTGTGCCAATGTATGCTAGCTCGTGAGCATTTGTTACTAATTGTTACTAAGCTCATATCGTGACAAATTCCAAGCTAGAGTGCTCGGAAGACTACCGGAAAATGAATTGTCACTTAGAAGTAAGTATTTCATATTGCTAGATGTCCAAATACCGGTAGGTATCTCACCGGAAAAGTTGTTGTTATAGAGTTAAACAGTGTGCAAAGAAGAACAATTCCTGAGCGATTGAGGTACCTCTCTGGTGAGATTATTTGAAAATGCAACAACGCTGATCAAAACACCGGTGGTATAGAGATTTTCAGGCAATTGACCGATGAAATGATTAGTGGAAACTTTGATAGATTTGAGCTTTGAATGAAGGCCAAATCCAGGCAGCAAAATGCCACTCAATTCATTGGTGAAAACTCAGAAACTCCTTATAGATGGAAATAGGTCAATGTTTGCAGGTAATTCGTCAGATAATTGATTATTGTACAGATGAAGAACTTCCAGTTTCTGTAACTTGGAAAATCCCTCAGGAATTGAACAATTCAATTTGTTATTTCCCAAATTGATTTTAGTCAAATTCAAAGCTTCAACTCTCACCGGAATCTCGCTTGAAAGTTTGTTGTTAAATAGATACAAGTATGTCAAATTCAACAACGAAAGTAATCCATCGAGAATTTGACCTTCGAGATTGTTAATCTCCAGATCCAAATGTTCAAGACTCGAAAGATTTGAAAAACTCTCTGGAATCGAACCAATCAAATTCGAATTTTTGATCCACATGTATTTCAATTTGCTCAGCTTACCAAACTCTGCAGGAATTTCTGAAGGCACAAATCCATTATACGACATGGAAAAATATTCAAGCTTCGCCAGGTTACCAATTTCTTTCAGAAAAGTGTCGTTGAACTGGTTCTGATACAGATGTAACGCTTGCAGCTCTGGTAAATTCCCGATCATGGGTGGGATATCGCCAGAGAAGTTTTCTAGTCTAATTACATAATTGTTATTACAAAATATAATTTTCAATTGCTATTACACAATATTATTGGATAGATATATAACAGACATATAATAGTTATTTATAACTGATATTTAGCATATATATGATGTTTATTAATCAGACATATATATTAGACATTTACAACCATATAAGAGTTATATAATAAATTTGTAGTAGTATTATCAAATATAGTAAAGGAACACCTCAAACACCTAAATTTTAGCAACATGCAATAAAGGAACAAGTATCCATCAAAACACACCATTTGATGCTTAAGCCCTAGATAAGATAAAGCACATACAGATTACACCTCACAAAAGCCTAAGTCTCCAATCAATAATTCAATTAGGCATATCAATCAAATAGTAACAAAGGATTTCAAATCTCAAGTCACCACAACAACAATTTATGAAATGAAAAAATCACCTAAAACAACAGAAAAACCAAAGCAACAGCTATAATGTCATGAATAAAAGAAGGTCAACTATGAAATGAAAAACCTCTCTATGACAATAAACTATGAAATAAAAGAAGGGCAACAGGATGCACACTTTTCACAATTAGGTTTAACAGTCAATTAAGGACCATCAATGCCAATAAAAACGCACAACTAAAGGAATTCAATATCAACAATTTTCAGCTATCGAATTTGTACCAATTTCACAAAACAAAAGATTAGAAGAAGAAATTGATTAGTGAAAGAGTATTTTACAGATTTAGGAATTTTAACTCATTCTTCGGTTGAAATTTGCTTGTCTAACGATGAGTTAGAGATAAAAAGAGGAGTAGTTATTGAGAGCAAATAGCAGTTAATCAAAACTTTACAGGAATGAGCAATGGAGGAAATCGATCGTTGAGGTTGAGGAAAGAAAACGATCATCTAGGTTGTATAAAGGAACGCGAGACTGTGGAATTGAAATGATAGAAACATGAGAGGGATGAAGGTATACAATATGGGCAGTATGATTGTTAATTTTAAATATAAAAAGTCTTTAAAGGAAATAGGAAAAAGATAACCTGACATTAGAAAACCAAATCAAGCCCATCTTTGACAATTTCCCTATTAAAAATAATGAAATGTGTATCGATAATCTAATTTTGTCTTGGATTTTCAACTATCATATTTTCTGTATTTGATGTTAAATGATTATAATACATATCAACATTGCCCTAACTAGACTCAATTATTATTGTCTTTTACTAGTACTAATTTGGTTTGATTCATTATCTATATAAATAATTGATTATTTATTTATTTATTTATTGATTTTACTTTTGTGCAGGGATTGTGGAACAGTAGGAAGCTTGCAAAGAAGGAAATGGGCCTAAGAGTTGGAAATTGAGCACGGGTTGCTGCAATAGCTGTAGGGTCATATAGCCTTCATTTTCTTAGTGGCCTAGTTTTAGTTTTGAACAATTGCTATTATATTCCTGCTATCACTAAGAATATTATTTCTATTGTGCATTTAGCAACAAAATGATTTGAAATTTTATTTTCTAATAATAAATGTCAAATTCTACGTGATAATGTTCTTTATGCTTGTGGAATATCTGTGGATGGCATTTATATTCTAGATGCTAAAACTAAAATTCTAAATATGAACATTGTTAAGAAATCAAGATTAGATCATGAGAAATCTTCATACTTATGGAACTGTCGTGTAGGCCATATAAATGAGATTCGCTTAACTAAGTTACACAAATGTGGAGACTTAGGCCTAATGGAATGAGAATCCTATGGTGCATGCTAACCTTATTTAAAGGGGAAGATGACTAAGAAACCTTTCAAAGGAAAGGGTCAGTGTGCCACTAGTGCTTTGAAAGTAATACATTCCGATGCATGTGGTCCAATGAGTTTTAAAACACATGAGGGCTTTGTCTACTTCATAACCTTTATCGATGATTACACACAATATGGTTATCTGTACCTTATGAGGCACGAGTCTGAAAGTTTTGAGAAATTTAAAGAGTTCAGAATCGAAGCAGATAAATAGCTTGGGAAAAGAATCAAGACCCTTTGATCTGTTCGAGGCGGTGAATACTTAAGCCAAGAGTTTTAAGATTATCTAAGGGATAATGGTATTTTATCCCAGTGGATAACTCCTTATACACCACAACACAATAGAGTGTGAGAAAGGAGGAATCAAACCCTACTCGATATAGTTTGGTCTATGATGAGCTAAGCAGAACTCAGTAGATCCTTTTGGGGTTATGCACTTGAGATCAATTTATATTCTAAATAGAGTGCCTTCTAAATTAGTTTCTCAAACTCCATACAAATTATGGTATGGTAAGAAACCTGCTCTTTCTCACTTGGGAGTTTTGGGATGTCCTGCTTACGTAAAGAGGACTAGTTCAAATAAGCTAGGTTCTAAGTCTGGTAGGTGTCTGTTTGTAGGTTACCGTAAGGAGACTATGGTTTATTACTTTTATGATCCCAAGGAATAAAAAGTCCTTGTTTCTAGAAATGCTCAATTCCTTGAGAAAGAGCATATGCTTGCGAAAGCTAGTGGGAGTATTCATGAGTTAGGCACTCAAGACTATTAAATAGATAATCAACTGATTATACCTATACTTGTTACATAAGATAGTGTAAGCATGGAACAACCTATTATAACACCAACATTGCGTACGCCAGGTCGGGCTCCAATCGCTCCCGAGCGTTATGGGTTTCTCATCACAGATGACAAACATCTCTTCCTTATGGAAGATGATGAGCCCAGGACTTACAAAGAGGTAATGGAAGGCTCAGAATCTGACAAGTGGTTTGCAGCCATGAGGTTGAAGATGGACTCCATGTGTGAAAGTTAAGTGTGGAGCTTGATTGATGCTCCAAGTGGGATTAGGCCCATAGGATGCAAGTGCGTTTTCAAGAAAAAAATTGACATAGACGGTAACATAGTTACCTATAAAAGCAAGGTTCGTTACAAAATGTTACAATAAAATAGAAGGCATTGGCTATGATGAAACCTTTTCACCGATGACCATGCTGAAGTATATCAGGATACTCCTTGCTTTCGTCGCTCATTACGATTATGAGATTTGGCAGATGGATATGACAACAACATTCCTTAACGGGAATCTGGATAGGGATGTTTATATGGCACAACCCGAGGGTCTTACATACAATGATGGATCGAAGATATGCAAGTTACAGAAGTCCATTTACGGACTTAAGCAAGCATCATGGAGTTGGAATATTAGGTTTGACGAGACAATAGGAGAAATTGGTTTTATGTCAAACGTTAATGAGCCTTGTGTATATAAGAAGGCTAGTGGGAGTGCGATCATTTTCCTTGTATTATATGTTGATGACATATTATTGACAGGAAACAATATTCCTTTTCTTTAGAAAGTTAAGTCATCGTTGTCAAAGAAGTTCTCCACGAAAGGCATTGGAGAAGCAGCTTTTATACTTGGTATGAAGATCTACAGAGATATATCTAGAAGGCTGCTAGGTCTTTCGTAAAGTACATACATAGATAAGGTTTTGTCTAGAATTAACCTTGAGTAGCAAGAAAGTGTCATCTCCCAATGTCTCATGGGATTAACCTTTCTAAATCCGAGTGTCCGAGAACATAAGAAGAGAGACTATGTAGGAATGGAATACCTTATGCCTCAACGATAGGATACATCATGTATGCTACAGTATGCACTCGGCTTAACATCTCACATGCATTGAGCTCCACGAGAAGATTTCAATCTAACCCAGGTAAGAAGCATTGGATGGCCATTAAAACTAGGACTAAGGATATGTTTTTAGTATATGGAGAATGTGATATCTCTTTGGAAGGATACACCGACATGAGTTTTCAATCTGTCAGAGATGATTATAAGTCCTAGTCAGGGTATGTGTTTATGTTAAACAAAGGGGCAGTTGTTTGGAAAAGTTTCAAACATGATTTTACTACTGTTCAACCACAGAATCTAAGTATTTAGCTCCTTCTAAAGTGGCTAAGCAAGCTATCTAGCTTAAGGGATTTATTCATGATCTCGATGTGGTGTCTAGCTTTGTAAATCCAATAGCAGTCTATTGTGATAACAATGGGGCTATTACTCAGGCATAGGAACTATGGTCTCATCATAAAAACGAACATATACTCAAAAAGTAGATATAGATTTAGAATACATCCTAACGGATCAGAATCTAGCAGATGGGCTAACTAAGTCGTTGACTCAGGTGAAACATGACCAGCATGTTAACGAGTATGGCATAAAGCACATGGGCAATTGGCTCTAGTGCAAGTGGAAGATTTTTAGACATAATATATGCCCTAGAGGCAATTAGGGCGATATATCTTAATTAGTTATAATGTACAAATGGTTTCAAATTATTATTAATAATAATTAAGGCATCTTTGTTGCTTATCAGTGTTTTAATTTATTTATGTATCTCATTGGTGTCATATATGTACAGTATTAAATATGTATATGCGCATTGATAAGATAAAGTCCATGACTACTTCATAACGTAAAAGTGCGAAGATATAGTGGGAGTTATGTGGTGTGAGAACTGCACATACGTGTTACTATGAATATTCTAAAAATCCCCAGTCATACTTTCATTGAGACTAGACATCAATGGAACGGACAGACTAGCATGCGTAGGCTTACTCATTGGATTAGATTCAAGAAGCCGATCTCACAAACTGAAGGTGGTACCTTGAGTTACATGAATGTATTCAGGTAATACATTGGAGATCGTTATAAGACAGATACTCAGAAATAATTATATCCATGTGTTGGTGTCATGTCTTATTGCAATAGCAGTACAAGCATCCTCAGACCTGAGATACTGGTTACCTTCTATAGGAGTTGCTATACTTTGGATCACACTTATTCATACCATGGCGATTAGGATGATACGGGTGATTACGGGTATAGTGATTGTCACATGTTGGTAAGCCTAGTAGTCAAGATGGGATCCATTGCTCATGATATAGTGATATAATGGGTAATTACCTGTTTGCGACTTTTCTACTGATAAGTTTAATAACTTGTTCGCAAGATTTTGGTTTCAAACGTTCCGGAAGAATTACTACTGTAACGGCACTAAAAACTTATTTGCGAGTTTCTTGCTTCAAAGTACAAGTGTTGTCAAAACCACTTATCAAATAGAAAAATGATGATAACTACAATACAGTTGCGATGTAGTTTTAAAAGATATCGAACCCACAGGGAAGGATCAGCTCTAAAGATCAACAAGGTAAACAGAATAAAAGAAAATAAAATAGATTTGATTTTAGTAGGGAGGATTGGAATGATGGACGAATAAATAAATGTATGAAAGATTAGAGAAGATAAAAGTATATAGATTTTTCCTACGAACAAGTATAGCAAAGAAATCATGCAAGGTCATCAAAGATATTACGCTCACTAGATTAATTTAACAGACTCAGTTCTAGACACTCAGATATTCAATTATTCACAGCAGAGCAACACATGAAACAACTTTTCTAAATCTAATGCAAACGAATTAAGACGATTATATAAATCTGGATAACAATATTCCTATGCTTAGTACAGGTCTCTCTCACATAGCCACATTTAGCAAGTTACCATTCCAAAAATGTTGGCTCACTAAACAGCGTTATCATCACAGATCCAGTTATTATACATAATCTCGTTAACCCCAAAACTACTCTTAAAGTTAACTCAAAAGCATATAGCTTGATTAATATAAAAGACTCAACACAAAATATACATTATGACAAATAGACATATCATAAACTTCGAAATAGAAAGTATAAATAGAAAGCAAAGCAAAGCTGTAAGGTATGCAAGTGAAAGATAAAGTTGATCAAATAGTATCCACTCTTTAATGGGAGTAATCAATTATCACAAATCTTGTGTCTGCTTTGAATTCAGTCTCGACTCGTACAGAACATCCGCTAGGATGCTATTCTTTGTCAATATCGAATAAACGAATGTTGAAGAATGAAAAATTTTATTGATTAGTGATTTGCAATTACACTTATACAATAATCGCTCGAATATGTAGAGAAATCTAGTGATAGAAATAAGGGTTCGAATCACTTATGCATTTTCTCGCTAACACTTATGAACGTAGCGAAAACTAAATAATTTTTCTCTCTATCTATGCACACATGTTCGCCACTTTTCTACTGATAAGTTTAATCTAATATGGTTCCAAAATCTCGTGAACTGTTGGCTATCAACGATGCCAAAAACTTGTTCACATATAAAAATGTAGGTGTTGTTAATACCCCTTACCACATAGAAAAATGATGATAACTGCAAGTATACAGTTGCGATGTAGTTTTAAAAGATATCGAACCCACAGGGAAGGAACCTGGCTTAAAGATACTAGGGAAGCTTAAAAATAAATAAAATAAAATAGTTTAGAGATTTTTATGGGTAGGCAGATTAGAACGGAAAATCGAGTAAATATAGATGTGCTAGTTTAGAAACTCTAAATAAATAGATTTTCACTACAGATAAGTATAGCAGAGAAAACATGCAAGTTAAACGAAAATGTTACGACACACTAGATTATCTAACAGATTCAGTTTAGACATTAAGATGTTCAATTGTTCGCCGCAGAGCTACACATAAAATAACTTTTCTAAGTCTAGCGTAAACGAGTTAAGACAATTATGAAAACCTGGACAACATCAATACTATGCTTAATATACGGGTCGCTCTCATATAGCCATATTTAGCAAGTTACCACTCCAAAAATGTTGGCTCACTAAACAGCGTTATATTATAGATCCAGTGATTATATACGATATTGTTAACCCCGAAACTACTCTTAAAATTAACGCCGTCCAGTCGAGAATACTAAAGTTCAAAAGAAGGACTTGTTTGTTCTTTCGTGTGCTAAGGGGCACACCTATAAGGAAAAAATAATGCATGATTGTTTGTTGGGTAACACCCTAGGGAAAATGCTTATGGTTTATTTACATGAGGCTTGTAAATGGGTTGCTGATGTGGAAGGTTCTTGTTGCACTAAAATACACT
>CATIWQ010023672.1:0-23388 GCA_949673415.1 Euphorbia schlechtendalii
CCCCCCCGTTGCTCAGCCGCCCGGTTCAAGGCGAGCCTCTGTTCTTGTATTTAGCTGCAACTAACGAGGCCGTAGGAGCGGTTTTAGTTAAAGAGGAGAACAACCAGCAACACCCCATCTACTACACAAGCAAGGTGTTGAAAAACGCTGAGCTAAAGTACCCAAAAATTGAAAAACTTGCCTTGAGCCTAATCTCCGCATCCACCAGGCTCAGACCCTACTTATAGGCGCACACAATTACAGTGCGAACTAGTTTTCCTCTCAAGAAAGTGCTGCAAAGACCCGAGACGTCAGGAAGAATGGCCGAATGGGCAATAAGGTTAGGGGAGTTCGACATCCGCTTCGAAGGAAGATCCACGCTAAAAGCTCAAGTTTTAGACGATTTCGTGGTAGAATTTGTCGGTCTCGAACCAGAAGAGGTAGTGAAGGCCGAAACATGGATGGTATACGTTGACGGAGCCTCTTCTAATGATGGAGCTGGAGTCGGTGTACTGATAGAAGGCCCAAATAGAGTCCGCCTCACATATGCAGCCAAACTCGCCTTCCCTGCCACTAACAACGTTGCTGAATACGAGGCCAAGATCAAAGGGCTAGAGCTTATTGATGAGTTGGCTCCTGACAGTGTGGTTATACGAAGTGACTCACGACTGATCTCCAACCAGATCAATAGGAACTTCGAGATAAAAGGGGAAAGTATGATTAAATATCTTCGTAAAGTAAAAAGCCTAATAGAGCGCATGGAAAAGAAAGGGACCACATGGAAAGTTGAACACATCCCTCGAAAGCAAAATGAAGTAGCAGATGAATTAGCAAAAGCCGCCTCAAATCCAGAAGGTTAGAGTCAGCCAAGCAGCCTCTACGAGGTTATTCGCCGCCCCAGCTGTGAGGAGGAACACATGCTTTGCGTCGAGAAAGAGACTGACGATTGGCGCCATCCCATCTCCAATTTTCTCAGAGATGAATGGCTCCCCCCGGACAAAGAAACTGCCTCGAAAGTTGTGTGCAAATCTGCTAGATACTCCCTAGTAAACTACGAACTTTACAGAAAATCGTATATGAACGCCTGGCAAAAATGCATAACCCCGACTCAGGGAAAAGGTATCTTAGCAAAGATACATGAAGGAATTTGCATATCTCACCAGGCAGCCTCCACGTTATTACGAAAAGTCAGCCTAGGCGGCTACTATTGGGAAACAATGGAGGAAGATGCAAAGGAGTATGTCCGAAGATGCCACTCGTGCCAGGTACATGCAAGGAAAAACCACCTACCTCAAGCTAACCAGCAACCACTAATGACCACCTGGCCCTTTTCGATGTGGGGAATCGACATTGCGGGATCTCTGCCATTTGCAAGCGGACAAAGAAAGTTCATAATTGTAGCAATCGACCAATTTACGAATGGCTCGAGGCAGTAGCAGTCAACACCATCACTCCAGAGAAGACCATTGACTTCGTTTAGAAAAACATCATCACAAGATTCGATATACCTAGAAAGATAGTCTTAGACAACGGCGCGCAATTCATTTCAAGAAAGTTCGTAGAATTTTACAAAAGACTAAACATAAAGAACCACTACTTTTCTGTGGCACACCCCCAGAAGAACGGCCAAACAGAAGTCACCAACAGAACACTAGGAGAAGGGCTCAAGAGAGGTCTTGAAAGTGGGAGCAAGGGTTCTTAGCTAGACGAACTCATTAGTGTGTTATGGTCATACCGAACCACACCTTACAGACTAACAGGCAAGACGCCTTATTCCCTAGTACATGGGATAGAAGCCATGATTCCTATGGAAATTGCTGCACCAACCGATAAAATCGTCTACTACACTGAAGAACAAAACGACGTCAACCTAAAGCATCATTTGGATAACCTTGAAGAAAGAAGGGAACGAGCCTACATTCGAATGGTGGCTTACAAAGCAAAAATAGTAAAATACCACGATCCCAAGGTCAGAGGTGTACAGCTGAAAGAAGGTGACCTGGTCCTCAGAGACGCCGTAGCCTCGCAGTCAAGGGAAGCCAAGGTCAAACTTGGAGCGAATTGGGAAAGACCTTACAAAATAACAAAGGTCATCGGCCCAGCCACATATCGGCTTAGCGACCTTGAGAGCAAAAGTCTACCAAGAACGTGGAATATCTCAAATTTGAGACTGTATTATAAAATGTAATCGCTAGGGAACCAGGCGCTGCACTCTTTTCCTTCCCCTGGATTTTTTCCCACTGAGTTTTTTTCTTGGAAAGGTTTTTAACGAGGCGGCGTCCCTTAGACCAAACCCGGCTAACTAAGCACCGGCTTGTATGTTATGTAACTGCAAATTATGACAATAAAAGCGCACGATTGAATCTCCTTTTACAAACATTATTTTACGCTAAATAATTACGTTTCACGAATATCACCAAGCATTTAAAGCCTTAGTTCAAATATGGTTTAACAAAAATTCCTTGAGATGGAGAGCCTTATCGTCGAATGTTACTAAGCATTTAAAGCCTTAGTTCAAATATGTCATTTTAACAAAAATTCCTCGAGACAGAGAGCCTTATCGTCGAATGTCACTAAGCATTTAAAGCCTTAGTTCAAATATGGCATTTTAACAAAAATTCCTCAAGACGGAGAGCCTTATCATCGAATGTCACTAAGCATTTAAAGCCTTAGTTCAAATGTGGCATTTTAACAAAAATTCCTCGAGACGGAGAGCCTTATTGAAAGGTTAAAACTCGAAAGATTCCTCGAGATAAAAAGCCTTATCGAAAAGTTAAATCTTAGAGAAATCTAAGTTTGAATAACACTGAGCATTTAAAGCCTTGGTCCAAATATGGAATTTTAACAAAAATTCCTCGAGATGGCATGCCTTACAAAAAGATGTCAATTTCATTTGGATTTTATAAATCTAAACTCAATCGAGGCGAGCTAACAACCCTCACGAGATGGATCTCATTTTGAAAAGTGAATCATGTCCAATCTTATTCAAGGTCTCAGCTGGAGAACTGTTGCGCTGAGTATTTAAACCTTGGCTCAATCACTAATTCTCGAAATAAGGGGATAAAACATGAACACAATAAATGAGAAGCATTGATAAAATTAACGTTTCTATTCAGAATTAGTTACAAAATGTTTAAAAACAATGAAAGCCTATCCTACGCTTGCACATCTCCACCTGAGAGGTCACCACCGTTGTCCGGCTCAAGGGGACTGTCAAGAACCTCCTCAAAAGTAGGAAAGGGCACATTCTCCACCATGTCATCTTGAAGCTCCAGCCATTGTGATCGCATCACCTCGATGAGGCGAGATCCAAACATTCGGGCCATCTTGACCATCTTGCCCACGACTCCGTCCAGCTCGATCTCTCTCTCTTGCACTTCTTTCTTTAAAGCGTCAACTTCCCCCTGAGACGCCTGGAGTTCAATCTTGACACTCGCAGCATCTTTCTCCAAATTGGTGAAGCGTAGGAGAAGTTTATCATGGGCCTCGCAAAGCCCCTCTAACTCCTTCTCCGTCTCATTCTGCTTTGAGACCGCCTCCGCTTCACTTCGCCTCACCGCGGCCGCTTCGTTCCTCGCTGCCTGAAGATCTGTTTTGACTACTTGGAGCTCAACCTTCACCTTAGCGTGATTAGATGATCTTTGGTGTATTTCCATACACCGAGACATAGTCTATGGACAAAAAGGGTTAGTGGCTGAAACGAAAACAACCTAAAAATGAATCTTACCTTAGAAAGAGCATCCGCTAGCCCTCCGGTCAAGCAAACACTTGACTCTTCTTTGTAAGCTTCCCGATCTCGGGGCAATGAAAGCACGTGGCGAAGCGCTAACTGCACTTTTGGGCTCGTGATCCTGCCTTGAGGACCAACAAGTTCGAGGAAGCTATCCTTAAAGTGAGAGGAAAGGCAAGGAGCAGCATGAGAGGCCGAGGTGACAGGAATAGCGTTGACGGCCGAGGCAACATGGTCAGATTGACGCGGAGTGGAGCAAGCAACCTCTTGACTCTGCATAGACTAGGATTAATCATGAAAGGATATCTGAAAAGCAACACACCTCAAAACCTTACCCTCTTAGGCGTTGTCTCGGAGGGAGCCACTTCATCACCCCGTGGCCTTTTTCGACCCACCGACTTCTTCAACGGGGCGGCGTATGTAACATCTTCCTGCATAAGTTCAATCTTCTCCGCCTCCTTCCTCTGATTTTACCGGCCCAAAACTTTTGTACCTTTAGCTAATTGTTTGTTAAGAGAAGCGCTTAGGCGAGACGATGACATTCTGTTCAACGAATAAAAGTATACAAATAAGACTCACCAGGAATATCAGCCACGCCGTCATAATATACAAATTCTATGCCATCCCACGCGATTACTAGGATGTTATTCAGAAAGGCCCAGGCGATAGTTGCCAGCAACCATCGCCCATGTTCGAGCCGGTAGAAAATTTCAACGCGGGGGTCTAGCTCAAGACCCCTCAAGGGGAGCGTCTTAGGTATGTCCTCCCTCCAGCGAGTCGAAAATGATGGGTACGCTGGGTTTTCTTTAACATAGAAGAAATACTGTTTGAAATTTCGAATAGACTAAGGACGGTCTGAGAAGAAATAAAACCCATCCCTACTGCTAAAGTGGAGATGGTCTTCAGATGATTTCCGCCTCATTGACGCCAGCCGGCGGAAGAAAGAAGAATCGAAGTTGAGGCCGAGCCCACGACATATATGGTAATGACCTACGATGTCCGACTAGCAATTGGGATGTATCTGAGCTGGCACACCCCCCAATCTGATACTAATCTCGCGATCTCTTCCAGAAGTGGGTAGGTAAAACTGGCCCATATCTGCTCCATATAAATGCTAAAGTATCCCTCTGGGGGTGTGTATACGTTCGTGTTGAGTCGGAAGTAGACAAGGTTTTCCAATTAGCCATTTGTGAACCTGCGCCTCAAAACATATGTCCACCTCATGCGCGATGGACACCATGTTCTCAATTCGAGGTGTGGGACCCCTTGCCCGGCTCTTCCTTATCCCCCTATGTTTTTGAGCCCACCTCGTTGCATCTTGAGGCTGCGACGGTCCCGCCTCCTGGTTTAGGCCAGTTTCCTTTGTTGAGCCCTCACCACCATCATATCATCTACGGCTCTCATTAATGAGTCGTTTGAATCAATCAGAGATGATCGCTCGGGGAATAAAGGTAGGTCAGTCATTTTCCTACATGCCCTTCGTTTTGTCCTAAGAAAGGGACGTTGGTTAGTTCTATCAATGGTAATTGGCTGGGACAGTATTTAGTCCAATTTTAAGTTGAGCTTTGTTAAGCGGGTAAAAGCTCTATCGAAGGCAGTGTTGCTACTGAAGCTACTAGAACTCATCCTAAATAAATAAGGAAATGTCAGATTGCAAATTCAACAGAGACACCACCTCATGAAAATCCGCTTCCATGAGCGGGCCTTCCATGCGTGCTATAGCCCAAACCAACCTACAAGCCCAAAAAGGGCCCCCAAGCCCTATGAGGTGCAATCTGACATCTAAAACTTTTACTATCGTACGCGACCATATGCGGCGATCCTACCAATAAAAACAGCCGGAATACCCAAACGGAGGGATATTCCGGCGACATTTTTTAGTTTGAAGCATGCAAACAATTATCACAAACTAGAAGCAATTACAAAACCTCAAAATAGGCGTACACTAGCAGAAAACATCACAAACACATAACGGCAGTTAAACCTAATTCGTGATTTGGGTATAAATATGGCAGCAAAAAGGTTTTCAGGGCACAAAGTAAAATCGGCGGCGTGATAGCCAACAAATTTAAAGCATTTAAAGATAGTTGAGAGCTTACTTGAAGACTGAAGAGTGGAATAATCGCTGGATCAGAAGCAGTGGTAAAAATCGCCGAACTGGGTTGGATTTTCACATAGGTACAAAGGAGAACTTTGCAGAAGAAAATTTCGCGGAAGTGAAAAGGAAAGCCAAAGAGACGCGCCGTTTTTAAAGGTTTCGAATTTTGAAAGACGTAGACGATTCTAGAAGAACGCATGGTGCACTTGGGTAGGTTGGTGTGATTTACCAAGCACCCCAACAGCTGGCAGCGGAATGGTAATCGTCAAGCTTTCAAAAATGGAGATTGAGGCGGTGCAAGCTTTAAAAAGCTTCTGTAGCCTTGCGGGGGGAATTCTAAACGAAGGTGTAAGATAACGTCGTCTCGGGAGCAGTAGCTGAAGACTCATCTTGTGAATCTTTTAGTTAGTTGTCCCGTCTCGAATCGCCCGTCCTTAACTTTCATGATCGCTTGGTCTCAAGTTTCGAGACTGCGTCATTTCTTGAGAGGTTGAGCCCGTCTCGAATATTTCATACCCTGATCGTAAACGGGGCGCTTCAATCCTCATCGAATGAGACAGTGGTCGCCTATCCAAAAGGAACTGTCATCTGCATAACTGCCTCCTAAAATCCAGTAACGGTTCCCCCCTTTTTTAGGGATTATGATTCTGATTGACTAATTAAAATTCACCCACGATTTGAGGGAGCAAAGGATGCTTATAAAAGGAGAGAGAGGAGTCCATTATCAAGTTGCTAATCTGAATTTCTTTCCCTCAAAACTCTATAATCTCTATAATCTCAAAAAACCAAATAGTTCATTCTCTAACTTTAGCATCGGAGGTGGCCCAGGGGAAAAAAGCCCCGACCATTGCTTGAATTTAATTAATTTTGCAGGTGGATCTTAACGCTCAAACAACTCGTTATAATCTGAAGTCTTACGACGATCAAACTATACAGAAAGCCGTACATCGGACTTTCACCATCTAAGAAGTCCAGTTCCATCATCTACATGATTAGCACAACTTTTATCCACGGTGATTTCTCAACACTACAATACAAAATTCAATTATACTTATGATTCAGATTCACATGTTGTCAAACAAGCCACGACGTGATGAAGGTGTTTTATTAGAAGTCAATACTTCCAAAACAAGCATACCATAAATACATGTACAAAAAATGATCGTCTATTAATACGAGTTTCCTTAGTTTAGTTAATACTACTGACTAATGTTACATGTAAATTCCACATAATTCCACATCAAATTTTGGGAACACTCAACAAATGCTTCTATTTATCCTATTTTGAGAAGCATTAATACAAAAAAAAGTATGAATACTTCTCGAAATATGGATAAAGAGAAGCATTTGTTGAGATTATATGTATATTTATTTTTCTCCGTGTAGGGAAAGAAACGCAACATTATTTTACTTCTCGGTATACCAATATTGCGATAAATTGAATGATTGAAAATTAAGTATATTGTTAGGTATTGTACTTCAAACAATAACTGTTTGATAAAAAAATCTCAATCAAATTTCATTAAGTTTTTAGTAGTGCAGAATTACAGTTTATACAATAATCTCATTCAGTAGTATCAGAAGAATAAAACTAACTTTAAAAAGAAAAGAACAAAGTTGAATGAAATGAAAGGTACCGTCAGTTTTTCACATGTAGGGTATTTTTGTAAAAAGAGAACATTAAATAAAAACCGTATATAAGAATGACTCAGTATCAATCAATTGGTTTGAGATGGGTCAATCATCCTTCCAATAAATCATTTCCCAATTGAATTTATTATGTGCACACTAAGATTCTAACTTCATATTCAGCTTTAGATCAAATCCAATGCCCACTCAATCAGTAAAAAGTAAGAACATGTGAAATTATTCTTACACGGTTGAAAATGCCAATTTTTTGGTGGTAAGTCAGTATTCCACGATTAGAATTTAGAATACAGACATATATGCCAATACAAACATTATTTTCTTTAAAGAAATTGATAAACAAACTAAATAAAAGGAAATGGAGAATATGCAATGAAACATAGAGAGATCAATTGATCAAATAGTAAATAATTGAGTCAATGAACATTGGGCCTGGGCCTGGGAAGATCCGCAGTCTTGGACATGTTTGACTTGTAACTAATGCAAGAGACCAACTTACAAAACACTTCTCACGTGGACGTGTGACCATTTTTTTAAAAATATTTTACTAACGGGTGGTATTTTATATGAAGAGAGTTTGATAACTAAAATATCCTATTGGTTAAAGGGAGGAGGCGAGGTGACTTTTGTTTTCTACTATAACACTGTAGAAAGGAGAATTGCAAACATTATGTATTAGCCAAGAATTTCACCTATACAAGAGTTAAAAAAAATGGGAACATAATTTGTCTCTACAGATGCTGAGTAGACAACAGTACAGAATAGACTGAAAAGGATGAAGAGATGGAACAAATAATATAGTGCATACTGAAATGGAAGAAGACATGGAAAAATTATATAGTGCATATAGTCGTAGGTCCTGAAAATGACAATCAAGCTGATAATATAGGGAGGCCAATCTATAGTCATATTATGAGGTGGGGCAATAAGATGTAATGTTAGGCTTAGCCAAGAACATGGCTTTGACAAAGAAAGCACTGCCACAAATCCAAACCCCCGTCATCAACAGCCAAAACTCTACTCAAACGTTATTATAATCACACGTGATCATATGATCATATTTTAATAATGTTTAATCTTAAAATATCATTCTATAATGCCCAACATTCAGGGCTAATTGCATCAGGTTAGGTAGCTAAAACATTACTTATAAAAGCAGTAAGTACATCAGAAACTAGCATAATCCAACTACACAAGTGAGAAATGGACTCAAATTGGTTCAATTCAGAGACTTACTAACTAAGACTATAGACATGAGAATACTAGATAGATCAAACTAGTTGCCTAAACACCCTAATGATAGTATAATTATAAGCAACTAATTTCCATTATCACTAACCAAAAGTAGAAGCCAAAATATGAGTCCAATCTCTTCAAGTCAGTATCTTTTACTCCTTTGCCTCTGAATCTGCCTCCTCCTCTTCTTCTAGATGTTCATCTCCTCCATTTGCAACTGGCACCAAACTTTCCACATAGCTGAAAAACTCACAAGTAAACTCAGATGAACAGATTGGGATGTTTTTGAAGCAGTAAGTAAAAGGATCATAGAAAGTTAAAGTAACACAATTGGAATCCACCCTCTTAATGAGCAATTCAGTATCATTGTAAACTCCAATTGGGGTTCCTGGAAAGCTGAGTTCAACTAAATGGACCTTGTTCCAGTACTTGACAATCCTATTTCCATTATGACTCTCCTCCAATACCCACAATTCAATTCGATTGATAGATCTTCCAGGTCCTGCATAAGCTGCTAAAGCAAGTGATTCCTTGAAATTGATAACTTTATAGCAAACTCCGGGTGCGATTTCAGGAATTGTTATCTGCCTAAACTCTTCAGTAGCAAGATCAAAACAAACAACACATTTCCTCATAGCAATATCAGCAAACCTGTTAGCAATCCAACAGAAAGAACCATTCACACAAACAGCCCTTTGACCTTCATGAGTAACACAAGCACCGATTCTATCATCAGTCATCCTCCCATCAATCAGTCTCCAAGAACCTGTAATCCAAGAGAAAACCTCCGCCCTAACAGTAAGCGATTCATCTGGCTTGCATTGAAAACTAACAATCCTTACCAATTTGTAATCGTTGGTACCAAGAGAGTGCCCAAATCCAGTAGCCACCATCCAAATGGGCCTCCTCGATTCGTTGATTAAAGGCATAGGTAACAGCTTGAAGTCCTTAGTAGACAAATTCCACAGCACAAACCTAGAGGCATAGCAGGGGGAGATATCGAGACAAAGAATCCCATTGCAAGAACCGACAATCTTTGGAAACCTAATCAAAGAACTGAGAAAGGGAACTTTGATATCACGGGGGGTCGCAGTACGACTATCGATCAGAGAGATAGAGAAACTGGAAGTAGTAGGGTTGTGGAAACGGTGGATGAGAAGGGTAGGACGGCGGGAAGAGCGACGGAGATGGGCGGAGATGAAGTCAGGGGAGGTGATGAGAGTATACCAGAGTTTAGAAACGGATTCGAAACGTTTGATGGATTTAACGGGCAACCGGGAGAGAATATCCTTGATGAGATCAGAATGAGTGAAAGGAGAAAGAGAAGAAGAATCAGGAGCGGTAGCCATTGAAATGGAATCAACAGCTGATCGTCTCTTACACTTCATAGAAATTGATTGATTCTCTTCTGCGCGCTTTCTTCCCCTTTTTCCCTCTTTACTAATACACATTAACTTATTTATTTTTACTTTTTTTTTTTGAACGTCAAAGAGGTTTTTGTTTAGGGTTCTTCGTCTCTAATTAAATTTTATAATTACCCATTTAATGAGTTAGTTACCCGTCTGTCTCGGTATTGTATTAATAAAAACGATGTGGCATATTGATCTTGCATAAGGATTTTCTAAATTTCATAGGTTATAAATTGTTAATTGCGATCAATCTCAATCGTTTAATCAGTATTAATCATGGTTTTCAAAACCGGATCGATCATCGAACCGGTGAAAATAATGATTCATGAATTTAAGGTTTAACCGGATTAAATCGGTGATCAAACCAGATTTTCTTAAAATTTATTAAATGCTAATATTTTTAATAATCTGATATCAAACAAATAATCTAAGTTACATTATTTTAATAATTAACAATATTTTTAATATTTTTAATATTAATATTTCATATGCAAAGTTTAATTTTCAAATAATAAAAATACAGCATAATAATCAATACAATTTGATGAAATGAAAGGAATGGTAATAATTTTGTATTCAACCGAATTTAGTTTGGATGAGACTATATATTATAAATTGGATTAAAAAAATAATCAAATATTTAATGTACATATATTGGATAAAAAGAAATGTACAATATAAACACAATACAAATTTTAATTGAAAAATATCATTTGAAAATAAAATAAATTTATTTACACAATGTACTAAATAAATAAAGTAAATATGTAAAAATTTAATATGAATATTATAAATTAAATAAAATAAAAATATAGAACAAATAGGTGTTGTAACTAAGTAGTAGTTATAATGGATAATAAGTTGGAGGTTGTAGGTTCGATACCTACATATTGCAAAAAAAACATTAAAATGTATAATTTTATTAAATATCAATGAACCGACCAGTTGGATGAACCGATTTTCGATTCGATCGGGTTCAACTAACTGGTTCAACCGATCAACGTCCGATCTTTGACCAGACATGGAACCGGGACCTTAAGCTTGTTATTCATTATGCCTACCACTCAACTACAACACTTATTTAATACACATTTGTATTGTATTTCTTTTATAATATCTATATAAAACTTTTACTTTGTTTTAAATTACGTATTTACTTTTATTTATTTAGTGTATTATGTAAATAAATTCACCATATCTTATTTAAATAATATTTTTTCAATTTTTAAAAAATCAAGTTCGACCACCAAGTTCGATGACCGATCTGGTTTTGAAAACCATGCTGAAAACCATTAAGAAACCGATTGGACCAGTAGCCGACCGGCCGGTCCGGTTTCCAAAACCATGGTATTAATGGTTGATATTCAATTTTAACTGTCTGCGAGATTTGCAGTGCAATTAAATGTTAACCATTCAAACTACATGAATAGTTAAGATTGATTGAAACTTAAAAATTTATCAAAACTCAAATTTAGGGAATCTATTTTTCCTGATGTTAGACATAAATATCATGAACCCGGTGAAATCTATATCAATTGAAGATGAAGAATCTTCTATAAGATAAGATTCTCAATGTGAAAATAATTTATAGTTAAATATAAGAATATACTAGTAATATTTATAGTTATTTATATTACTAAGAACAGACATTGTTAATTTAAAATCGGTATTTAACACCATTTTACTATTGTTAATGATTTGTAATATAGTACTGTATGTAGTTATATTCTCACTAGTAATATTATTATAATATTTGTTAAAGTAATTGTTTTCGAAGTATCGTAAGAAAAAAATATTTCTAGGTTACTTTTAGAAAGATTGTACGTAAATTGGTTAAATTTAATAATGAGGAAGCGAAAAATTTGATACGTGGAACATCGTCTATCTTGATTTGATATATGGAACATTGTCTATCTTGACATTTCGAGATTCCATGCGGAATAAAATAAATGTCCTTTGATTAAACTTTAATGTAACATTGATATATATTTCAATTTATTTTTAACAAAAAATAAATTTTTTATTTTAAGTTAATAATGCAACTTATTTACATTGAATAGATTTAAAAATAAATAAATACTTATTATATACAAGTAAACATGAAAAAAACTGAGGGTTTAACTTAAATGAGCTAGTTGATGTTATGTAATTGAGTTTTTACAAATCAAAATTTTACCGTATTACAAAAAAGTCACCTTGTCAATGCACCATGTTACCCATGAACCACATGTCCTTGCTTCATTCATCACATGTCTTTTTTTTATTTTTCTTATCTTGTTCATTAATCTTTTAAACCGTTCATTTTTTTTGATATACTGTTTGAATTTTTTATTCGTTTCATTTATATTTTCACTCATCCATTATGATTTTCGCATTTTTATATGTCTATTATATGATGTCAAATATATTTATGTTAGATTTTTGTTACAGGAATGTATGATGTTATATGAATCTTAAAATATAATATTTTTTTACTGAAGTGTAATATGTCTATTATATCTTTGTCATATGTTTATTATATGTATTTTTATCCGTTATATGACTATTATATGTCGTGCATTTCTGTAAATTCCATGTCTATTACATTGTTAGACATATATAAGGGTACCACATGCTTTTGGTTTGAATAACATCGTCTTAAAAATGAAATAGTTAATCTAATATCTAGTGACATATAACGAATATATGTATTTGACAAATAACATTCATATAATAGACGTATATTAGACATATAATAAATATATAATAGTGCGAAAAATCACAATGGATGATATTTTAAAGATAAAAATGAGACAAATAAAAAATTTAAAACGGCATGTAAAAAATAGACGACTTAAAAATTATTTGCAAGAGACGAAAGTAAATTCAAAAGAAGGAAAGATGAAAGGTAATAGATATGGATGTAATTATAAAATATGAAAAAAATTGAAAATGAAAAAAATAAGTAAGGAATCAACGTAATCCAACCTCAATTTGATTAAAAAAATAGGGTCCCGGCCTACTGCCTTGATAACGGGGATTTAAATTTTTTTGAAAATCTCTTATAATTTAGGCCCATAAAATGATATATAAATATTTAATACAAACAAAATGGTTGTTCATATACAAAATGGTTGAATCCGAAAGTAGAACTAGAAACACAGTTCTGATCACGAAGAAAACTGATGCATTACATTCGTCATATATCATCAAAATACCAAATAAATAATTTTTGTCTTTTACATGGTTGACAACATTCCAGCATTTGCATTTCCTAGCAAACTCAAGCTCATTAGTGCCTTTTCTGAGGGATTGTATCATGTGGATTGGTAACTTTATGTTGAAGAAAAAGGACTACAGAATTATGCTAACAATACAGCTGGGAATATCGACTATTTATACAATCGACTGATTTTTTAGGAAGATATATAAATCCAATGACCGTGATTACTCCAACAAATATTGTTAACGGTATCTAACAATCAAACCCATATTTAACGTGTTTAAACACTTCCTAAAGTAGGAGTATGCATAAGTTTTATACAATAAATACAAATATAATAAAAAGAACCAACTAAGAACTTGTGGAAATGAAAATAAAGCAGAGAACAATGAACATAAAATATGATATTTTGAGAAGCTGGTAAAATAATTGAGAAACCACTTATATAATACAAAAACTATATTCAAAACCAAATTCAATCAATCGAAACCAAACCAAAGAGACAGTGTTCGAGTCATTCACATTGACAATATAGGCATGCCAAATGTCACATGAATTCATTGTTCAGACAAAACTAAGTCTTCGAATGGATACTCAACAAATTCCTAAAACTCGCTAACTTTTCCCAAGAACCTCAACCCCGTAACAGAAATAAAAGGAGCTTAGCAACGTATGTTCAAGTCAAATGATGATGTGAGTATTCTTGCTTATAAATACTACTGAGAATATTAACTATTTATAAAAGTCTAGATTTGGAATAAAATAAATACATAAATCCCCACTGTCACTCCTATAGTTGGTCTCATTGTCTCCAAAACTCAAAACTCATATTTACTGTTTTCTAAAAGACAAATAAAAAAAACTTAGCATTATATAGACTTTTATATGCCTTAGTTTGGAGTTATAATGATTTTAATTAGGGTGGAGTTGATTTTTCTTGCCTCCATATGCATGCATTAAAAAATGATTTAGAGAAGATTATAATAAAGGCCAGATAAGTTAAGTTCAAAAAATTGGATGTCACCCTCAACTTTTAAAATTATCAATTATCCCCTTAACTTGATAAAAATGCATCAGTTTACCTCAACAATAAGAAATATTTAAAAAATCAAACAAACCAAATTTTGACACGTAACGTTTAGAGGGTCAACTGATTCAAATATCTAAATCTTTTATAATTTCAAGATGACATCCGACTTTTTAAATCATATTTAAGAGGGTGTAATTAGACCTCTCATGAATAAACAAATGTTGTATACCTGCAACGACTATATATTCGGATTTAAGTGGTTGCGTGCATTACATCGAACAATAGTAATTTTCAAAGTCAACCTATCTGTTGCATTCTAAAAGCACACAGCTCTTTTCAAACCCTAGTTTCAATCTTTTGAACAGAACCGAGTAGAAATTAAAGTAAATTTAACTAAATGAAACAGAACGCAGTTCAGAATCAGGACTCTTACATAAAGTTAGGCTTAGAAACACAAGTAGATTAGCGAATTACAAACTGAAAATAAAAAAACAGATTAGCATAACAACACATGACACAACATGATAAGATAAGAGTCCTGATAACTAATAAACTACTTCCTACAAGTCCAAGCTGATACGGAATAAAGAGACCTCTCATGCCACCCCATGAGCACATTTCCATTCTCTTGTTTCATCGTCACACCATCATTTTTATAAACTTGAATCAACCTTGATGCGTGAAACATCCCATTGCAGCTAAACCCCACACTTCCAAACCCAGCCGAATCCAGCCTTTGAACCCACTTGTCAACCTTCTCATGTCTTTCCTTCCTCTCAGCTCCCTCACACGCTATAATATTCTTAATCTCCTCCCCAAACATCATCTTCTCCAACCTCAATCTCTCCACAGATGCCCTTGCCAGTGTCGCTTCCAAGCAATCGAACATCGCTGCATAAGAGTACAGCGACTGGAGCATCCTGTCCATAAGAGTCGCCCCGTTATGATCCGAGTCCTGTTCTGTGACCACCATTATCTTCGGCGACAAACTCCGCAGAGTACGGAGAAAGTCATCAATCTTTGTCGTAGAATTCGACGAGGACGAGGATGCTTCCGAACTTAGACAAAATCCATTGGAGATGCTTATGTTAATCCTCAGTTCATCATGGGAGCCCAAAAGGGTATGCAGCTGAAGAACCGAGCAGATAGCTAAAGCCTCGCCTGTTTTGACGCGCAGCTTGTCGAAGTCGAGGTCGTCAAGTTTGCTAACAACGGGATTGAACTGAAAAGGAATGTCCAACTTCTCTGCTTCTTGAACTAGCGTATACGCCATACGATCGAGGTACTCTTTTTGGTGATGAATCCCTGTGATTCTCAAATGAGGAGGTCCTTCAGGGCGTGATTTGAAAGCTTGCATGAGCATAACCCATTGTTCAGGTTCGTTTGCATTGAGATCAATCACATGGACCATCCTTTCGTCTTCCATGGCTTCCAATATAGTTAGGTGCGTAAGCACATAAGCCATCTTCAAGAAAGGAAGGATTTCGAAGAAGAGCCTTCGAACCACGATTTCTTCAGAAACGGAAGTTGTTTTGGTGGAATTGAGTGCCCTGTGGAGACCAGGCCAGGACCTGTTGATGACCCTTTGAGTAAGGGCTTCAGCAAAATAAGAGGCGATTCTCTGCATTGTGTCGCCTTCAACAGAGGCTAACTCGGCGATATGGGCGAGGGCAGTTTCGGCACGTTCATTGTTACCACAAGCTACGAGGTTGCCACAAGCCATCAACAAATGGATCATACACAATCCTCTCTCCTCTGATTTATACTCGTTAATGTACGGATTGGGTGATCCTGTTCCTGAATTAGGTGACGTTGACATAATGGAGAAATTTGAAGAGATGGTAATGGTGTTATAGAAGCGAAATTGAAGGATCCAAAAGAAAAGCTAACAGATCAAAGCAACAGGAAGAAAGGATTAGGATGGAAGTAGAGAATTTGGTAAACAGGTATAGAGAGTGAATACAAAATACTAATAACACGCATAAGAAAGAGGAAAAGTGGGAGGTATTGATAAATAAGATAGAACAACACGAAAGAGAGCAGAACGGCACGTAACAGAACAGGCATAAATCTAAAGGTGAAAGAGAAAGTAAGAAGGGAAAATATTTACCGGGTTTAGCAAATGAAGAAAAACCCAGAAGGAAAGTACAAAACTTTAGCCGAGTAACTGAAGAAGAGAGACATTTCTTCAAAGAAGAAGTTGTTGTGGTGTGAAAGAGAAAGGAGTCAAATGGGTTTAAAAAGAAAGAGCTGGTGCAGTTGATTCAATTCATGGGTTTGTTTGGATTTGTCGTTTCATTCCGAAGGAAGCTTTTTGTCGTTTTATGAATTTGTTCTCTAAAAACTCTTCAAGAAGAATATGGAACTTTATGAGACGATGTGACCCCTTTCACTCGGTTACTTGCTTAACCTTCTTTAACTTTTTCTCTCTCCCCATCACACTACGGTAAGTTTCACAGCTAATCCCCCACCTACAATGTGCCATATCTGAAACTTTCCCTCCATTTATTAATAGGCAATGAGAAAAAACTCCCCCCGAAAACTTTAATTGGGACGAGTCGATAATCTTGGCTTGTGTCATTAACAGTTTTAGTGTACATTTATTAAAAAAAATGTCGTATTGGTCCCTAAACATAAAAAAGAGGTGGGCGAAAGGTCTAAAAAGTTAGGAACCATACTAAGAGGGAGTTAAATAAATGGGATCTAACATAAAGTGGGAGGACAAAAGGTGGAATTATAGGAATGAGTTTGTGATGACACTAAATGGCAAAGGAATCTAAAGATAACAATGAGGGGTGAAAGTGGAAGAAAAAAGAAAAGTCCAAAAAAGTCATAGCAAAGACACGGAAGAGTATTTGGAAGGTAGTAGGTAAAGTTGGAAGAAATTTGAGGAAAAAGACAAGAATGGGTCTTGTTTTGTAGCAGAAGGGCAATGACCTTGCAATTGGCATTATCTTTCTCTTAATTTTGAAATTTGTAAGACAAGCAGACCAGGTGGTTAAGGAAACTTCCAAAAGTACCATTTATCTCTACTTGGCTTGCCTTAAAACCTCTACTTAACAATGACACATGTTATCTTTGTTCATCACTTGAACTGAAAACATAAAGTTAATTCTCACCTACTACCTTTCTTGGCATTGAGATTAATGGGGAATTTCTTACTGTAACAAATTAAATGTATTGCTTTGGAATTTTCATAATTGGACCTTGTGCTAAGTGTTACAGAAAGTGTGTACATGTGTTGTTTCATTAATTTTTGAAAGCTGACGTTTTCAATTAATAAAGTAACCCAATCATTTATGACGAAGACATTAGGGATTTTAGAGTGGAGACTCCTATGGCTTTGGCTATGAGGCCTTTAGATAGAGAGATGAATTTTATTGAAACTTTACTAATTGCATTATGCATGATATGTAAAACAATAGATGTGACAAATTACTTAGCACGCCATATTTTATAAATTATCAAATGCATCAATACTCTGTTAAATTTAATTTCAATAATTAAATGTTACATCCAACTTGTAAAAAGATCAAGTATTCTTTTCAAGTTGGTGAATTTGTACCACTTAACTTCTCAACGTCACGTGTCAGAATTTGGTTGGTTTAACTTTTCAAATATGTCATTTTTATTATTATTCTCTCTCCAACCAGAAGTTGACATGTTATATTGAGAGAGCAAATTGATACACTTTTACCAAGTTAAAAGAGGAATTTGATTCTTTTAAAAGTAAAAGGTGACATCCGATTTTTAAAACAAAGTTGAGAGAGGCGATGATGTATTTAGTTTTTATAAAAACCAAATCAAGCATGACATTGGCTCAGAAAAGTCTTTTTGCCTTAAAACTTCCTCATTTTTGGTAAAATTACTTGAAGATTTTTTATTTTAGTGTAAAGGTGACGGTATCATTATAAAATTTTAATACACTATTTACTCCTCAATTTTTAGAAAATGTGCATTAGTTTACCTCCTTTAGAGGCCATGACTTGTGATTGAAGAAAAAAAAAATCACACATCTTTAAAAAATTAAACTAATCAGAAGTTAACAAATGACATGGAAGTGAAAAACCATTACACTTTTTTTAAGTTTTAGTTATGGGAAACTTATCAAAGAATGACAAAATAAAAATTAAAAATAAAAAAAAAAAGTAAAAAGTAATATAATAGCGACCCATTTTGGAGTATGTAGAATCAATGATGGTGTGAAGATTGTCGCACTACTGGGGCAAAAATTCATATGTATTCAACAATGATGAGGGTCTTTTTCATGGGATAAACATTGAATTGGTATTTTCATACGTTATTAATTATTAATTAAATAATAAGATTATTTAATACAGTAGATTTAAATATTTACTTAAAAGTTAGTTTACACCACATTAATTCAAAACATGTTATTTGACTCTAGCAATTTATAACTTACATTATCTTCCAATCCAATTCAACATTTAATTTTTTTATAGGTATTATAGGAGCACATGCGTAACTTATTTAAGATTAATTATGCCAGGAGATATTTTACACCTGATTTATTAGGTTTTGGTGAAAAAATAAAACATGGTAAAAGTTATAGTTATAAATAATTATGGTGAAATATAAATCCTCTTAATTGTTCGGAACTCAAAAAAAGAATTAATATAATTAATTTAATGTCTTTCATATTATATTTGCACAGATTGTGGGATATTAATTTCAACATATTTATTATCATGCATTTTTTTCTCTTTCAATACTTGATCATAGAAGCATAGGTAACTATGAAAATTTTGAAAACTTACTAGCCGGAAAACTTCCGGCTTGCCGGTGGCTGGGTGAGCGGCCATCTCTGCGTGCCCACCCTTGACTCCGCCCATGTATAGAATCATTTCTAATTTTGAAAAATTCTCCAAAATGGGAAATTATTAGACTTTGTTTTATAATCTATTTGAACTAAATCAATGGGTGAAGTAATGATTAATTTGTATGAAATAAAATAACTATTGTGTAAAAATCCAACTTCAAACTTACTTTTTTTTTTGGAGATCCATAGTTCTCACTGGATTTATGCCAATAAAAAGAGAAAACGAGAGATCGAAAGAGGACTAAGAAAATGGCTAGTAATTATGAAGCTACAAAATACCCAGCATATTACAAAATAATAAAAAAAAACATTGTATTTTGCTTCACTAAAATTCTCATATTTTTTCAATTGATGGTTGATATATGTATATGATCGTACGCCTATTGCACAAACTCAGGATCGTCCGTGGAGAATTTGAAACTCATTAGCATCATATGACTAACTACAATCATAAAAACACATGATAGATGTAAAATGGAAAAGAGCTTGCTACTTAAAATTAGAAAACTAAAATACTGGAAAACTGCACAAGCGATCAATAAAAATGATACAATGCACGGTTTCTTTTAAGAACATAAAATTAAAAAATTAATTTAGTTTATCTGTCATATTTTGAATCTCATCTTCACTGCCTATCTGATATAGACATTAAACTATCACTGATTCCACATACTCGAAATTTAAACAAAGGACAAGTCAAAGCCAAAGCCAAAGCCAAAGCCAAATTATGTATTAATATCATAACCGCCTTTTAAACAATACTAAATAATATCCATAGATCAATAATTAAACGGAAAACACAAAGTTTTAAAAACTTCCTATTAAACAGATGCATAATTAAAAGCCCATGTAGAATTTGTCCAAGCCAAAATGGTTGAGGATGCAGTTGATTAATTTCTAAAAGGCTTAATGTGTATTATTATCGTTGAACTTGTAAAAAACAAGTTTGGCAAGAACTAAATTTTTAATAGCTTCAAACAATCCCCTTAATTTACAAAAAATGCATCAATCTATCATTTCAATATCACGAGTCAATTTTTGAATGAAGTGAACAAAATCTAAAAAATTACATGTTTGAAAAGTCGAATCAATAAAAAACTAATACGTGATAATGAGGTGATAAATGTATGTACAAGTTCAAATTTACTGTTGAAGATTTAGGGTCACATCAAACTTTTAGAAATAAGCATTACACTTTTCTAAAACTTAATAATATAAAAATGTGATTTTCTACACCAGCATATCTGAATGCATGGTCTTAACATAAAGATTCCATGCCTGTGTAGTTATGATCATAATTAAGAACAAAACATAACCAGAAATTGTTCTCATAGACACAAGAACTGAACATGAAAACAAATTGAACTTGAAAGGATTGATAGTAAGTTACAAACTTATTACAATATGTGCTTTGGTTCCTAATGTACGAAATGACAATTTATGTGACATATCAAGTACGGATTATATATAAAATTAACTTCAAATCTTCAATAATATCTAGGATAAGAAAAGTTCCAACTTCCAAGAATAAAATTGCCCCAAGTCATGAGGTTATGATGTTTAATAAGAAAAAATAGTACGATTATATTCTGTTTTTTATTTTAGCATGCATCTTCTCCAATTCCTTTATATTAAATAATAAAAAAGTAACTTCAGTAGGTGTTTCTTTTGGCTGTGAAAAGACAAGCCAAGACATCCTATAAAAATTGCAGTTGCACAGTGCCTACTATGTTTGAAGTTGTACTACAATATGCTCAAACAAGTCTATCTCTAACACTGCTCAACTCAAATTCACGGACAATAATACCCCTGATTTTGTCGTCTTTCCACATTAGACAACTATTTTGATATTGCTTTTGTTCCGAAAGTCTGTTACAAATTTTCAATAAAATAACATGTTCTGATATGGATACAAGATTTTGATTTTAATAGTAATTATTTAAAATTTATTTGCTATTGATTTTGAGAAACAATTTAAAACTAACCCATACCATGTTATATTCTGGTGATGATAGCAACGGTAATGGCATGACACTGTGAATGAGGGTGCAAGAAGTGATTACTAGAACCAATAACGATTCATGCAAACTAAATCCTCTAACCGAAAATTGGATCAAAGAAAAAATTTTAATTTGATGGTGATATGATCGTAGGCATGTGCGGGTCTTGTGTTAACTAAAATGTGGAGGAAAAGAGATTTTCAAGTTTTGTACTCTATTTTGTTGTTGACCAACAAACCTTATATTCTAATTAATTTTATTTAACCAAACAAACATACAAATGAGTAAATATTTTCTGCACTGTATTTTGATATTTTCCTATAAATTACCACTATCAGTTATATCAAAACACAATTACAAACACATGCACACACAAAAAGCTATTTCATTTTAAAATTTTAATATGTTTATTATGAAATTCACTTTCCGAATGCCTGAGCCCCTTTCATGGGTTGGGATTAGTATTCTGAAGTTCGAAGTTTTTGTATTTTTTTAGGCTCGGCTTAAGCCAGATCATTAATGATAATTGTTGGAATCTGAGAATTTCCTAGATATTTCTGAAATCGTTATACGCTTTCAAATTGAAAAATATTTTGTCGGTTCATCAAACTTTTAATCGGATAAAATCAGAAATTGTCAAGAACGAGAATTTGAATTGCTTGAAAATTAAACGAGTTTTTCTACTTGTTTGCCAATATCGTTTTGGTGAAATAAATAAACAAATGTCAATGGATAATTGTTTCAGTTAGCAACCATGTCTGAAAGACATATTTTTTCAGGTTTCAGTTTTGTCCAATAGATAAATTGTTTTGTCTAAAAATTCATTTTTCTGATGAATTTTTCAAATGATCAATTTTGATTTGGTGAAATAAATAACTAAATATCAGCAGACATATTGTTTTGGATAGTAGCTCGATCCCAGCCCGGGGCGCCGCCCCAGGACCCTGCCACTCTACCCCGCCAGGGAATGCTACTTCTTGGACCCTGCACCCGAGGGCGCTGCCACCGGATTTCCAAAATCGTAACCGTAGTCGAACAAGTGTACACCCCGCACTCTCCTAACTTGTTTGATGAAACGTTATGATCGCATTGATCAAACTAGTCGATCCAATTACACTAAAATACTAACAATAACTATATTTCTTATATATTTATATATCTTAAATTTAATAATTAATTTTTCATATTTTTTTACCGAAATATATTAGTGTTTTTTATAATTTTTGTTACATTGAATTTATATACTTAACCACCGTAAATCTTACTAAATATAAAATAATTTAAATAAATAATGCGATTATATCTAAAATTCAGATATACTTTGTCTATTTTGTTTATTTCTATTTAATCTACTAAATTTTTTTAAAAAAAAATATATTTGTGAATCATGGGGCGGATTTTAGAATGACCTCATAAGTTTAGTAAGGGCTCGAAATTCTAAAATATGAGTTTGAATCGATGCTTTAAATAAAAAAAATTACGAAACCCGGTTGAAACTCTACCCAACCCCTCGATGAACAATTCAATTCTACACCCAAAAATATGGAGAAAATGGGTTGTGTGATGTGAATCGTAGTAATAAGGACTTGAGGAGTAAGTAAGGGAAGTAGGTAGGTTCCTTTGTTTTTACCTAACTCTCCCTATCAACACCTTTACTACTATTGTCTTCAATGTGCCTTTGTGGTAATCACATTTATTCATCAAACGGTCCTTTTTTTACTTTCCGTATCTCAACCCATCCTTGCATGTTACTTTAATAAGAGTGGTGTAAAAGGGTGGAGTCAACCACTAGACTTTGGTACAGTGGTCTCATCTCTTCCTGAAGTAGAAAGGTGGGATTTTATGTTCTAATTCCGACTACTCAAAAATTAAAAAATTCATGTTTCTGAAATAAAGAGTTGAGTCGTGCTTCGTTTTGTTTTTCTCTTATTTGAACTCCAATATTGTTTTGAATTCAAAATTTGTATTTATAAACGATTTGTTTAGCAGCTCGTTTTCACAATTTGTTCGCAAATAACAATTTTTTATGATTATCTTGTTTATATTTATCTTTAAACAAACTCATAATTTGCTTACAACAAAATTGACAATGTTAAATTTTAGTACAGTAAATAATGTTAACTTATTATCATTACACAATAATTTGTTTAAAGCTCTCAAATCAACAATTTATTTACGAAATAGACAAATAAATAAATATTATAAGTTACAAGCTTT
>CATIWQ010023680.1:0-18425 GCA_949673415.1 Euphorbia schlechtendalii
TCATACATTGTTTTAGACATTAGTTTAAGTTATATAAAATACGAAATTGAATATGTAAAGAGATAGTTTCGGGATATTATTTAGAGGAAAAGAATTATATATAGTTAAACTATTTTAGTATCATTTGGGATTAAGGATGGCAAAGGGCTGGATCCGGGCCGGGTCCGGCTTGGACCCGGCCCGGGTCCGTTTTAATATATTGGACCCGGATCCGACCCGGATCCGGCGGGTCCATAATTTGTGGATCCAGATCTGGATCCGACGGATCCCACGGATCCGGGTCCAAAACGGGTCCATGTAATTAACATCAAATTCTTAGTTTCAGCTTCCACACTTGTACATTTCACCTTATTTTAAATAGTTTACATGCTCATTTAATTATGTTCATGCAATTGGATTTACGTGGATATCAAATAATATTAATTATCCAATATTTTCGGGGTATTAATAAATAAAAAAATACAATTAATATTTAATTACGGATCCGGGTCCGGATCCGGGTTTCATTATCCGGACCCGTTTCCTGGACCCGGATCCGGATCCGGGTCCGAGTCCAGATCTGAAGGGTCTATAAAATTGAGATCCGGACCCTAAAAAATGGATCCGGATCCATGGATCCGAACCGAATCCGGGATCCGTTGCCATCCCTAGTTGGAATTGGAGATTGTGAGTTTGAAACCACTAGTAGGAGGAACGTAGAGCGTAAGAAAAGTGAATGGTTTGGTTGTTAATGAAAATCTTAATTTGGTCAAAGTAGCTGGTGATTAAAAATTGGACCGTAACTATTCCCTATTTTCAAACCATTATTACAATCCCCCGTAGTAAAAAGTCTTAATCCTACGTGGCATCCCAACTTTGAGAAAGTTCAAGAACGAAGGGATCATGTTTGTTTTGCTTTGCGACCATAAAGACTGATCTAGTACTTTCGCGTGAAGAAAGAAGACCCTATTCTGAGAAGAGTATTCATTTGTTCATTCATTCTTCTTTCAGTTGGCCACAACACTGATTACTGAAACTGAAAAAACAATGGAAAACACCAATAATAAGGAGCAGATAATTGACGTCAGGTCGGTGGTGGAAGCTATCTCTACCGACGATGACATTGACGCCCCTCTTTACCAGGTCGAAAGCCTCTGTATGCGTTGCGGCGAAAATGTGCGTTTCCTCTCTATCCCTCTCCTTTTCCAATTCCACCTACTACTACTATTATTAACTTCTTTATTTTATTTGTCTATGTTTGTTGTTTGCAGGGAGTTACTAGGCTTTTGTTAACGCTAATCCCTCACTTTAGAAAGGTAATTTAAGCTTTGGTAACCTAGAAGCTGCGTGAATGACTGTTGGAATCTTTATTTATGTTAAACTCGATTTTGATGAATTTTCCCCGCTTTGTGTAGATACTGTTATCGGCTTTTGAATGTCCACATTGTGGAGAGAGGTAATATATCTTGTTTTAACCATATGATAATTTTTAGTTTCTAGAAGAATTGGTGTTTTATTTGAATTCATTTGTTTCTTATTAGGAACAATGAAGTCCAGTTTGCTGGTGAGATTCAGCCACGGGGATGTTGTTATCAATTGGAGATTCCATCAGGAGATCAGAAGGTTACATTTCTGATAAAATGCTTCTTATATATGATATTTTGTTAAAACATTATACTCTCTGCATTGCATTGAGCTACATATTTGTGTTTGTGCGTGTGGCTGTCTACTTCTTGCCCATGTGTGTCTGTTTCTGTGTTATTGAAAGTTGAGACTTGTTTGTGTTAATCTGCAATGTGTAGAAATTTGCATATATGTTTAGTTCTGTCATCAAAATTAAGAGAAGCTATCTTATTTGGTTTGATTATGTTTGATAATGCAGGTGCTCAATCGACAAGTAGTGAAATCTGAATCTGCCACGATAAAGGTATGTTCTTTTCATAACTGCTCTGTTTTGTTCATGAACAGGTGTGCTTCTGATTCTAAACTTTGTAAGTCATGATATTATAGTTTTATTATGTTGATTGCTTGATTCTATGAGCACTTGTTGTTGTTATTACTATATTCATAAGAACCAAATTTAGTGTCTTCTAAGTCTTGTTGCTGCTTGAGAAATTAGTCAGATGCTTAGCCTTGAAGATAAATTGAATGAATAAATTAAGGTTCATTTGTACGTTATAGACCTGTTAATGACTTGCCTTATTGTGGTTGATGGATCAACTTCATTAAATCACCTTTTACACTCAATTATTGGATGATGGATCTGCTTAATTGTCTTTGGATGTAACCAGAAATCAAACAAATCAGTGGTTGATTTTCGAACAATGATATCTTTTTTTTTGCATGTTAGTAACCAAATAGCTGATGTAAATGGTATGCTGGTGATCTTCTGTTTTTACCTTGCAGATCCCTGAATTGGATTTTGAGATTCCTCCAGAGGCACAACGTGGCAGTTTGTCCACGGTATTCCCTCTTAAATTTATTTTTTTTGTTACGTACTATTATTGCTGGGTCATAATTCCTCTTAGTATTAACGACTTTTGATGTTCTCTTGACGGATTAACATTTTCTTAAGAGATGTTTAAAATAGGTTCAAATCCTCTCAATGTCTAGTCGAACTCTTTAGCCTAAAATTTAGTCATCTCCAAATTTTAATTATATATATTTTTTCTGAAACCTTAATCATTTGTGTATTATCATCTGTACTTATTCTACATTGGGAATCATTTGACAAATGACCTTGACAATTTAATGTTTATCTACATTATCAGCTCTAAAAAAATTGTACAGCTTCGTAATGCCCTAAAGGTCTACCTACTGGAATATGGAATTGTAACTCTTTTCAAACATCCTAAAAAGAAAATCCCTAATTTTCCAGGCGACTTGAAAGTGTGGAAACAACTATAGGGTTTATTATAATTGCATTACATGACAATAGAAGTCCTTTCCTCGATGGCACTTCAAATTTTGTGTTTTAACAACACAAATAACTAAGAAACATGTCTAATTCCTGGATAATGTCTAAATTCTTCAAACATTTACCATATGCTTCTTCAGACATGCCTTTGTCTGTGAGCTTGTCAACATTTTTGGATGGTGTTCTTTGAATTTTGCAAGTATACTTATTGTTATTTGTGCTCCTGTATAGTTTAAATTATCTCTTTTTTACGATGATTCTTTTAGGTTGAAGGGATCTTAGTACGGGCAGCCGATGAATTGCAGGCACTTCAAGAAGAGCGGAGGGTATGTTAATTTGACACTAGCAATACTAGTTCTGTTTGATGTCCTTTCTCCATACATTTTGCCTTAACTATTTTCATAATCACATTTTGGCTTCCCAGAAAGTTAATCCTGAAACTGCTGAAGCAATAGACAAATTTTTGTTGAGACTGAGATCTTATGCGACAGGAGTTTCATCTTTTACCTTCATTCTGGATGATCCTGCTGGAAATAGTTTCATTGAAAACCCGTAAGTGATTCTGATAATGTATTTTCTTTTATATGGGCTTCATGATTTTGAAGGCATGGGAAAATGTTATTACACATATACATGCACGTTGATCCCGTGTTTGGTGTAATGATCTCTATTTTTTTTTCTCTCTTATGAGAACAGTGTATTAGGATCTGAACTTCGGATTGTTTATCTCAAAATATAGCTAAAATAAGTCTTGTTTCTGGGAAAAACTGGGAAGGTTTGCTTTGCTTGTCAAAGATCAGATTGCATGTTTTATGAAGAAATTCCAAAGTTCTTTATTAAGTTATTAGGAAAGTCTTGGCAATTGCATTGTAATCAGGTTTTTTGTTGTTTTAAATTTGTCAAAATAAGTCTCGGATACTTGTTTTTAAGCATAGGCTATCATTTAGATAGAAATTTAGAGTAAAAGTTCAACGCCTTTGTTTTATTTCCCCAATATCTTCATGAAAAGTTTAAGGCTACATAACAGGTTCGCTCCGTCACCGGATCCATTGTTGAGCATTAAGTTCTATGAGAGAACTGCAGAACAACAGATAGCCTTGGGTTATTTAGCTGACGTGTCCCAGTCAGGAGAATCTGGCAACAGAAATCCATCAGAGGTGGTGGGCAATACTTCTGAACCAGTGAGGAGAGAACCTCATGGAGCCATTGGAGCGCCGGCTGGTCATAGATCCATTGCTCAAACTAATAGTGCAGACATTGCTGAAGCTTTATGTCGATATAGTGCCCCAGAAGAGGTAAGGCAATTATTACGTGAAGTATATTTCAGTTGATAACATATTTTGTTACCTTGTGTTTTGGTATGGTATTTTTTGTTAATCTGCACTTTTGTTTAACAGGTGATGACTTTCCCATCAACATGTGGATCTTGTGCAAGCAAATGTGAGACACGGATGTTTGTCACCAGTATCCTTGATTTCATGAGAATTTTTTCTCTTGTTTCTTCAGTCCTTCAAATTTAATATGCATAAAAGCTTTAATTTTCGGGTGACTTTGAGCTAATGCTTTGCAAATTGTATCTACAGTTTTTATGCATCTATCAGTATATAGCTGTTATGTGGTTAGCTTTTCATTATTTAGTAGCTTAGACTTTATTAGTTTTTCTTTTTTTGGTATTTGACTTTTAGAGTTGAAATTTAAAGAGGCTGAAATATACCTTATGTATTTAAATAGTCGATGGTACATTTAAGTTTTGTAAGATTGTTTCCTCCTAGTTTATTCTTAGTGATGCTGGAAGTTTCTCATGCTTCTGTTACCCTTGCCCATTCATTTGTTGCCTTGAGATTTCTCTTTGTGTAGAGATGAAATTAATATTTTAGTGTGGAACTCAGAATAACTCATTTCCTAACTTATACTGTTATTGGGGTTGGGGTACTCAGTTATTTAGGTTTTTCCAGAGTGAGTACTGGTTGCAAGGGGAGGGTGTTGGATATGAATTTGAATGCTTTTAGCATCATATTCATCTTTTGGGTTCTATAGAATTTATCTTGGTCGAGATGTAGAGGATGCTTGAGAATAAATTGCATCATTTCAGATTTAACCTCCATTACTTGATCACTTCTACTGGAACCTGGATTATTAGATGTTAACAGTGAAGATACCCAATTATTCTGATAAATTTTGAGAATGCCTTCAGCAATTTAAGTTCATATATAGCTTTATGCTTATTTGTCTTGCTAATCTTTTCTCTTATGCGACATGATTTATAGATGAGTATTCTTTTGTGCGAACATTGAAGTTTTGTTGTTGGATATATATCAATTACTATCTTTCTCTTCACCATAAAAATGTACCTATAACTTTGCTGAAACTAAATTAAGTGGTTGAACCTTTATGAATCCAAAGCATCGCTGTTAACTTTTACAGGGACATCTCTATCACCTCCATAGTATTTCATATTATGGTGTGTAAATAATGGTTTCTTGATGTAATATTTACTGGAACATATCGGTAGTGATGAAATTGTTTTGCAAATTGTCTCTCTGAGAGCATAGAGTACTTGAAAAGGGCCCTTTGTTATAGTAAGTGGTGCCTACTTAAGGGATTGATAACTGCAGGTCCTATACTCACAATTGCTTGGTTGAGAGTTCGAAATCACTGTTTGAAGTGCATTATGTCTTGCTCCTGGAATTTCTAGAATTGTTGGACCTCTCTATGAAGACCATTGTGTAATTGTGCATTAAGCATTCTTCTTACATCTGTTTTATGGAATTCCTGATGTCGAGAGGTAGCATTTATTCAATGTTAACTGTTAAGGTGGTAGGCTTGAGAAATTATGTTCTCGGGAACTTCTCTTTGGCTCTATACAGTTTGTGGAAGACAAGGTGTCAAATACTTGTTGCATCTTACTTGTCCTGCTTATCCTTGAGTGGATATATAATTTTAGAGATCAGATAGAGCAAGTGTTCTACCTAAGAAATATGGGGTAGATATCTGTTATTGTACTTTTACTGACATCTCTGCTCTACTTTTCAACTAATGGAAGGCTACCCAAAAGACTAAGTGCCATAAAATCACATAATAATATTGGTGAACAGATGCTATGCTCTGCATGTATCTTTTAGCTTAAACTTATTAGAAATTAACAAATTTTGAATATTAACTTTATAAAGTTATGTGTGAGAATACTGTTACCCTTCACAATTTATAGAGATTCCATACTTCCAAGAAGTGATTGTCATGGCATCTACTTGTGATTCTTGTGGGTATCGTAACTCAGAGGTTCGTACATTTTGATGATTATTTATGTTTTTCCTTTAGTTCTGCTATTTTAATCATTGTTCTCCTTGCAGTTGAAGCCTGGTGGACGAATTCCTGAGAAAGGAAAGAGAATCACTCTCCATGTGAAGAACATGAATGACTTAAGTCGTGATGTTATAAAGGTCTGTTTCTTACTGCAACATACTTGTTAATTCATGATACAATAAAATTTACTTAACTTCCATTTCTAGAGGTGAAATGCATGTAAAAAATCTTTTGTGTGTACACGTTTGTCAAATCGTCATGCTCTTGTAAGGGTGACAAAGAAGTGATAATTCAAAGCTCAATAAAATATTGTTCAGAAATTTTCTGTTGCTAGAATTGGGACTAGAGATAACTATTATATCATATTTAGTTTTTCAGGAAAGGGAGGGGAATGAGGTGTTCTGCCTCATTCATGTTGAATGAAATCAGGCAGAAGGAAAATGAGAAAAATCTTAAGAGATAAAGGGTAAATGATGGTAAAAGATATGAGTGAACTTTTAGAAGGACATTTGATGTAAATTTACATTAAGAAAAAGTTTAAAATTGAGAGGTTGAACTATCATTTTCCCTCTATTTCCTAAATTGGAGGTTCGCACTCAAGTATAATACAGGTCAAGAAATATCTTTCATCTCATGAGGATTTAAAAAGAAAAAAATCATGACATGTTCACATATTTTTCGCCACTCCTAAATTCAAGATTCAAGGCAGTGCAGAAGCTCCAGACACTATCGTTCCCCATCTCCTTTTCCGTTTGGATACTTGAATTCACGTTAAATTTGGTGTTTCTAGTGTGTGGCTGTTCGTTTCCGTTTTCATTGACGTTTCCGTGCTACCTAGCTCCTAATCTGTTTACCTTTCTTCAATGCCTTCTATCCTCAGTCGAAGGTTAAGTGGTCCATATTGTATCTTGGATAAAAAGTCTTGTGCTGGATACCAAAATTTTAAGAGGATTTGTATTATTAGCTCTCTCAAAAACATGGGAGAGTTCCCATTGAGGATGTCTTAGAAGGTTGAATTTGGTCGCTGCAATATACAATAGTTAGTTTTAGATTGAGTGTTGGTTTTCGGGACTAGGAATGTGTTTGGTTCATCCTTTTGTTAAGAGACTCAATACAGTGGCAGTGTATTGTTACTAAGCGTGTTCAATAAATTGAGTGTCCGTGACATCTTTTTTCGAGAATACTTGTTAGGCTGGGAAAATGTACTGGACATTCTCCTTATTACTACATTTCATTATTATTTATAATAATCGTGACTGAATTATGTGCATTTACCAGTCGGATACTGCTGGTGTTAAAGTCCCGGAGCTTGATTTGGAGCTTGCAAGTGGCACATTGGGGGGAGTTATCACCACTGTAGAAGGTTTAATTACAAAAATTAGTGAAAGTATGTATCATTTCTGCCCTCTCAAGTTTTCTACTTTCTGTATTCTGGCTCAAGTATCCATTTCCAGTGTGTTTGTTTGAGAAGGATGTTGATTTCTTGTGAAAACTGGCCTGCATTTGACGCAACTCTATGCATCATTGTTATTGTACAATTTTGATAGGTACTCTTACTTTTACCCTCTCAAATCTGAAGAGAAGTACCACTCGTTATGCGCTTAAGTCCTTTTTTGACCAAGAACTACCAAAATGTCCATAATCTAGGGAAACTTGTTTTTTGTTTTTTAATTATTAAATCATGTCAACGTATTTAATATAGCCTTGCATCTCAAAGTATCTGTTTTAAAAGAACAAAGAATAACGATAATCAGACGCTGAACGGTTAACCTTTGATATGTACGAACTGATGTTATTAATTCCCAAACATGCATTGCTCATTGTGGTAGGCGTAGGACTTAAGATTCGGTGAAACATGTTTATTAACAACATAAATGACTCTTCTCTCTTTTTTACTTCACTATAAAGAGACGTAGTACTAATACATTTATTATAAAAAAAATTTGTGCTAGTTTTATATTTTAGTTTAAATTGTTACTGTAGAATGGAGAGTAGAAGTTATATTGCTGTGCTCATCAAATAGCCCAAAAAGCTTGTTATAGACATTGCAATGAGAAGCAAAATTAGATCTTGCACTCCAATCATACCTTCATGCATGACAATAGAATTCAGAAAATGGTACATTAATCAGCATAAGTTTAATCTCCTCAATTTCCAACTAAAAAACTCTTTTTACTGTGAACTTAGCCAAAATTTTTGGTACTGCATTTAAATTGTGTATGCTAGGAATCATTGATCTGGAAAAGAAAATCATATTCTGCTCTGGCACTCCAGCTGAATCTCTTCATGTATAATATGTTTTTTTCCGCGTTTTGTTCATTTGCTGCTCTCTAGTAGTTTGTGTTATGCCCTAAATTAGAATATGAGATCTGCGAATTATTTGAACAGGCCTCGAGAGAGTGCATGGATTTACCTTTGGGGATAGTCTTGATGAACAGAAAAGAAATAAGTGGCAAGACTTCAAAGCAAGGCTTAACAAGGTACCAAATTTCTGAATTGTATTTGTTTGTTAAATAGTAGTCGAGAGCGCAAAGTGCTAGGGTCTCGCTTCTCACTTTTACACAAAGCGCAAAAAAGCATTCGCCTGGGAAAATAAAAGCGCGCTATTATAAATTCATCCAAAATATTATAGGTTTAGAAAATTTATAATTATAGCAATTTACAACTAATAAATATTTAAAATATTACATGTCACAATAGTCCACAACAAAAAAAACAAGTGATTAGAATCCAAAATCCATTAAAATGTAACAATGTGCGCTTTTTGCATCCCTGCGCTTGAATGATGATTAGTGTTGTTTCAGTAAGTAATTGGCAAATGGGGTAATAATGTAATGAAATTTATTGGTTCAGCTTTTAAGTGTGGAAGAGCCGTGGAGTCTGATAATAGACGACGGAATGGCAAATTCGTTTATTGCACCAGTAACAGATGATATCAAAGATGACCACCAGCTCCAATGTAAGTTGGTGTTTCTTTCTGTTCACGAATGACAAATCAATTTAAGTTTCTTTAGGACAAAATAATTTGGTTCATAATGTTGTGTGATTGCAGTTGAGGAATATGAGAGATCATGGGAACAAAATGAGGAGCTGGGACTCAATGATATCGACACTTCTTCAGCCGACGCTGCTTATAATACAAATCCGTAATTTTTTTTCTTAAATCATTGTACTCTTTTTTTAAAAAAAAAAAATTTTGTTGTACTCTTATTACATCACTATCCTTTTTCCTGATTTTGAAAGTAATTCTATATGGATTTATTTTGCACTTGTTTTGATCTTGTGTGTATTATTTCTTTGATTATCATAGAGTAGCAAAATAACATACCAAGTTATATGATGGTTAATCTAAAAATATAAGTTCGGTTTGAGTTTTAGTTTGTTTACAAGTATGGGGTGAGTCTGCTCAACACTGATACGGTGGCTTGGATTTGCTTAGCATTAATTGCAGGTCATAAGTTAAAGTCCCGCTAAAACATTTCATATTGTAAGCCCACGAATTGGCTTTGTCAAGTCTGCTGCAATAACTACCTATCAATACGTAAGTATATGTTTTTTTAATAAATATGAATTTTTGTTAGAACAATGAGATTTGAACTCAGAACCTTCAGTTTCTTGCTTCACATTGGGAACGGGAACAAGCCATTTCTTGGTGGTTCATTACTTAGTTAAGCCTCTATTTGCAAATATCGCATTGTTCCGTGTAACTTATTTAATCTTTTTGCTATTTAATTTCGTATTTTTTCATTTAATTTTTTGTTTATAAAAAATTCGAATTTACAATAAGAATAACAGATTGCACACGAGTCAAATGGATATGTCTATCACATTTTTAGAAAATTTGAAAAATGATATGTTGCCGAACTTATTAGACATCCCCTCAAAATATTAAGCTTTAACTAAAATCCCCTAACTTTATGCATATATGTTTTTGTGTTTAACGATGCAATATGCAATACTCTAACGGCGATGGAAAGAGCACAAATTTTCCAAGTTTCTAACTAGACGGTTTAAGTCAACACAGTTCGAACTGACGAATACTTTAAAAAGTAAAGCTATGGATAAGACTACATGAAATCAACATTAAGCCAGTTTGAACAAAAGGATCAAGTTGCTTCTTGGAAACAAAACTGATTCCTATCCCTACAAACGAAATTACCTGAGTGAAAATTGAAAGAAAGCAAGATACTACTAAAGCCTGAGCTCTACAAATATGATTAAGTACCCAAATGCACAAAAGATAATATTTCAGCCTCAATGCAATATTGATGTTGTAAATGGTACCCTAGATACTAGAGAGTAAACAAAACAGAGAAAAATGGGAAGGGCAGCATACATTGGTATTTGTATTACTAGCATATGGATCTTATATTGAGGAGATTATGAATCATTTTCATATCGGAATACTTTTAGAAGATAATGAATTATTTGAATATAAAATTAAACACGATCATTTTGAAGATAACGAATCACATGCATCGATTTTTATTTCGATTTAAGTAGATAAATCTGGTTAGCCTTCACTTGAAAACGAATGAGGACTTTGAGAAATATTTTGAGTATAAAAACTAGAAAATAAACTAGTAGCAGTCAAAATTTTACAAGAGTATGAAATATTATAAATTAGAATGATACAAACATGGTATTTATAGCATCAATAACATACTAATATAATTTAACGATGTTTAAGCATAGTGTTTACAAAATTGTTTGTCGCAATCTTGCCTTTAATTCATCATATCGATGATGATCGTGGCCTGCAAATACGACAAACATTAAACTATTTTACTCGTACATATATATCTTAAAGAGCTCTTGAAGCTTGTAATAACATATTTATTGTGATATAATATACTAATTACAGGTGTTTCTCTAAACTTACTTTCTAATTTATTATTTAAAATTTTTTTAAAAAGTAAATGAAAATTAACAACTTTTAAAATAAAAATAAGAAACGTGGAACACTTCCATTTTTTTAATTTTTAAATTAAAATTTATACAGTTATCCAAAATTTCTAACATTTTATTTGTGAGTCAACAAGTTCCCAAACCCAATAAAGAACATAAACAAGCTGAAAAGAAAAGAAATTTTGGCAAATAATACAAGGAGAAAGGAAAAATAATCCGTCTCCTTCCTCCTCCACCTCATCGGAGTTGCTTCCCAATACCAATCCCAACCCAATGAGACGAACCCTAACCTAATGGTTCACTCTATTCAGATATTTTGCACCTCCGCTCGCGATTAAGCTCTTCCTCATGAGTACCTTTTCTCTCCTCCTTATCCACTCTCATTTACCCTCAACGCCGGCGACTTCCCCTTCCGGCGATGTTTCTGATCTCCTGATTTATATTTTTCATCAGTTCCACAATTGTGTCCTCTCCTTCGAATCATTTTCTATTTTCTCCTTTAAGCTTTTTATTGATTGATCACATCGCCGCCTGGCAATAGTAAGCTTACTTGCTGATTTATCTTTCTATTTTCTTTTCAGTTTTATGTGGTTTTTAATGACTGTAATTCTGCCAATTTCGACGATTTCGTCAAGTCTAATTTATTATCCACTATCTAGATTCTTGTGTTGGCTGAACGAGGATATGTAATTCTGAGCTTTTATTCAAGTTCTGATATGGAATCTATATCCTACCATTTATTTATGTTCTACATTATCATTTCATAATACCTTTATGCAACAATGATTCAATATTGTGGTTTCTAGGAGAATGTTGAACAAATTTGAATTCTAGCCCAACCATTCAGTTGTAATAGCTCTAAACAAACCAAAAAATCCTGCCAAACATTGGGAGGTATTTTATTTTCGAACTAACCCATCCTTGTTTTTGAAGTTCCTAACTGCAGTTTCTGTGTGACATAATCAGCATAAGATCAAATTTTCCGATCCTAAGATAATGCCAATCAGTGGCTGTCATATGGTGAATTCGATTGTTTTTTATGCGGTCTGCTGAAATAATCGATCCCTTATTGCAGTGGAGTTTGGGACTAATGGCAATGCCAATCGTGACGGTTGAAATTAACGCACCCATAGTCAAAACGGGATTTCAACAAGATCTGGATGATAAAGAATCTTTAGATGAGAATGGAATACCAGGTACGATTCCCTCGATTGGACTGATTCCATCAGACGAGCCTTACGTTGGACAGGAATTCGAATCCGAAGCAGCTGCACACGCATTTTACAAAGCCTATGCCACACGCGTCGGGTTTATAATACTTGTTAGCAAACTCTCCCGTTCAAGGCGAGATGGCTCAGCTATTGGCCGGTCACTTGTTTGCAATAAAGAGGGCTTTAGAATGCTTGACAAGCGTGAAAGAATTGTTAGGCAAAGGGCGAGACGAGGGTTGGTTGCAGAGCTATGATTTGAGTGAGAAAAGTAAGTTGCGGTAAGGAGCACACTCATATCCTGACACCCGGTAAATGTCGGAAAGATTGCATTTGTGATCAGTACCCGGTTAGTTTTTGCTCTCCCTTTTTTGCTGATTTGTTCTGTTTTTTTAGCACTTTTCAATTTTGTTCAGATGGCTTGTAGCAAAAGTAAATGGGATGAATCTAGGTTATTCAGATATATGTTCGTTTACCTTGAAGATTTGGAAAATTATGGTTATAGTCAATTATTATCTACACATCTTCCCTTACAACCATTGTTGAGGCAAGGCGCCGCCTGAGGTACACTGGGCATTGCTTGAAAAGTGAAGTTAAATGCAATAACATACCAAAAAAAGAACTAAGAGAGTTGTTAGAGGTACATATATATGTAAAATTCACATATTGCATTATGAATTCATATCTAGTCTTGAATCAACTTAGCCTTAATAGGAATTGAATTAGGCATAACCAGACTTAATTATTTAATCTAAACTTCTAAAAATAAATAGAAAACACATTAAAGTAGAATAAAAGCCTTAAAAAGAATTTTTAGAGGAGTATGTATGTATGGATGGATGGATGGATGGATGGATGGGTGGGTGGGTGGGTGGGTGGATGGATGGATGGATGGAGCATTGGGAATATCTAGCCTAGAGTTATTTTAGTCTTAATAAGAAGCGAATATTTAGCCTTGAATTAATATTGTAACTCCTAAAAACAGATGTAAAAAACATGTTAACGTAAATTTAAGCCCTTAAAAATAAGTGTCCCAAAGGCGCGTTTGAGGCACGCCTTAGGGACACCCCCTCGCCTGTCAAATGGCGAGGCGCCAAGGGCTGCGCTCGGGCGCGCCTTTAACAACTATGCTTACAACCTTTTAAGCAGCAATAACTATCATGATTCCTTAGATGGGTGCTTTCTGGATTTTTCAGTTGAAGAATCTATAGAGTATGCTTAGGCTATGCCAATTACTTTGCTGCATTGCATTCTGCTATCTAGGTTTAAGAAGTTTAGTCACCCTTAATTTTCTTGGTGATATTTTTTCATACGTAGTCCACAATATTTTTGAAATGTAATGGACTATTTACCTCGCAATTTTAGTTTTAGAACAATTGCATAAGTATTAAGGCACCTCAGGTTTATGGTTTGAAAGAAAGTTTCTTTTTTTTCGAGGTATAAATTAAGTCAAACGCTAGGCATATTAAAGTTGTGCCTCGTGAAAATGTCGCTCCAAATATGTAATTGTTATTAGTTAATTTTATCCATCCTGTTATCTATCTTTATAACTCTGAGGACGCAGTTCTACCTTGTTCTATATCACCATTTCAAACTTTTTTCATAAATAGAATTAAGTACATATGCCTGTGTAAGATTCATATATTTTGTACTGAAAGTATACTTCAATATTTAGAAGGCTAATGTAGACAACTTTTCTTTCTCTTCTTACATAAAGTCTAAGCAAGCGCCTCTTTGGAAGAAAAATTTCACTTCAAGTAAACGTCCTTTCAGTCACATTTCGTTTAATTCCTTTTCTTTACAAAAAACAAAAGATCTTTCAATTGAAGTATAGAAAATAAAACGCGTTTTTTTGTTTTGAAATTGAAACTAGTGGTTTTTTTTATCTACAATTGAAATTAGGAAACATTCAAGGAGTTAGGGGCAGGCAATGTTCCATTTCTTCCCTAAATTTAAAACATGGGTGCTTATTTTAGTTAATCTGATCCATCTTTCTATAATTTTGATGTGTGATCAATGCGATAATTGCATTGCACCAAGGAATATATGATCGTCACTGTATTTGTTCATTTCCATTAGAGTTTAAAATTTCGGTAACTTAAGGCAAGGCAATGCACCCATATAAAAACGTGAGATGGAGCCGCTTATGGCTATACTGCTTAACTTTCAGGGATGGATATAAATTTTATTAATAAATTAAAGGTCAATTTGGTCTCTTCAACTTGGGTTGTATCACAAATTTAGCCTAAAATAAATTTTAGGTATCAATTTAGCCCTTCAACTTGGCATTTTGAGTCTAATTAGTCTAATATGGGTACTGTGACCTAAGCAACTTAGAGTAACATGCTTATCTAGTTTTGCTATATAGTGACAAACACCTATGACCTAACAAATTGATTTGGTATTAATATAAATATTTCCAGAATTATTTTACGTAGCGTTCTGGGTAAAAAAAGTACTTTTACTCCCAACTTTGAGCATGGGGTGTTTTTAATCCTTGGTTTTCTCAAGGGTACAGAGTTATTATACTCATCGTTTTTTCCGAGCTTGAATCTCCTTGTTTTCAAGTAATAAACAATTAGATTGAACGATAAAATTGATATATTTACTCAAATGTTATGTAATTTATTGCTATTTTCTTGCCTTGTAAATAACAGAAAAGTATTGTTGGCAGAATGAGAATGACAAAATCCGGGAACTATCACAGCAGCTGGCCATAGAGAAAAAGAGAGCAGCAGCCTATAAAAGACATTTGGAATTATTATTCGAGAAAATTGAAGAGCACAACGAGAGTCTTTCAAAGAAGATTCAGCACTTGGTAGAAAGTGTGAAAGATATGGAAAAGGAAAATAAAGAGCAGCAGAATCATGTATAGTTCCATTACATTTTTGCTCTTTTTTTTAATAAATTTTATTTTGATTTATGAATTGGGTATACAAAAAATGGTTTTGGGTAGCAATAGAATCTTATGACATTTTAACTTGCTCTAGGTAACAGGCAGTTATTAAACTTGTAAAAAATTATGTGGGTAAATACTAGTTGCATGTTTTTTGGGTAGGAGAAGTAGAAATTTGCTGTATAGTAGTTCTCCAATCCCATGCCTGTAAGCTTGTGACAAAAAATTTGAAAATTTTCTTATAGAAAAAAGGGCTTTAATTGAACATTGCATTTGTAGAAACTTCATTTCAGCTTCTCGATTAGTATAGACTGGAATATTTGTTCTTGTTCTCAGTTGAGAATCATTTCTTTACCATCTTCTGGGACTTGAATATGTCTTTATGAGCATATATTCTGTTCTGAATTACTCATGCGTTTTGATTGACTGGGAAACTTGGTTTCGTCTTTAATTAGCATCAGTTTAGTAAAAAAAACTCTACATTTCGATCTTAGCATATAACTATTCTTAAAAATGCTCTACATAGTCATCATTTCCTTGTTCAAGTTTTTTAAGGATTTGGTTCATTAGAAACAAAAGGAAAATGCCTTCAGACATGCACGTTTAGTCAACGGCTAGCTCTTTTATCTGTTCAAGTTGGTTCCCGAGTTTGATTCATAATGTTGATGGGAAAAAAAAGAAGACCTACCTCAAAAGTTTATATAAATTTCACTTGTCAATTAGATAAATAATGGATTTATTATCGGTTTAAAATAGTAGAATGCTTTAATCTCTGGCTAAATTTTGTTGTTTGAACATTCATAATTGTCTTGTGTCGAGAACAAATTGCAAGAAAGACCGAGTACACGCTTATTTCTTGTGCTGGTTTCTTAAATGGTGAAGCAATCAACATAATCATGAATAATATTAGTTAGGAAAGACGATGTAATCATACAGAATTTTTTGCTCTTTCAAAAGTAAAGTACAGCATTTTTTTATGTCTACACATTATAGCAAGGGTCCCTCACCCTCAGCTTATACTTTATAATAGAATTGTAATGAAATTTCAATGTTTTTGCAAGAAGTCTAAAATGCCAATCATTTTAATGTTATCCACGCTATTAGTTGTCACACGTCTGAAATTATGGATACAATAAACATGCAATGCGTGTGAAAAGAGTTTAGATAAAATACAACACCTTATTCAATACGATGTTGTTTTAAAAATATTTTAATTTCTCAATATTCGTATTCATCAGTTATCTCTGTGTAACATGCATCATTATAACTTGCTAGAATTATTCCTCCTTTTAAGGTCATGTTATCTTCACTTCAATTTGGTTAAGTTCAGTTAAGTTCAGTTCAGGTCCATTAAGTTCAGTTCAATTAAGTTCAATTAAGTTCAGTTCAGGCCCATAAATTTTAATTTTAATAATGATTATTCTAATTAATCTTTAATAAAAATGAATAGTAATAAATAATAAAATGAAGAAAAATGATAAAAATATTAATATAGAAAAATAATTATTATTTAATGTAGTTAATATTGATTATAAATATAGTAAAAATAATTTTTAAATAGTGATAATTACTAGTGTTATTGATATAATAATAGTATTAATGTAACTCTAATATAATAATATTTTTATTTATAATCATAGTATTAATTAATTAGAAAATGTGATATGGAATAATAAAATAAAAATATTTATTAATTAAAATAACAATTACGTTTTTGTAATCTAATAATAAGTGATAATTTGAATCCAAACTACAATATATTATAATAATTATTGTTAGCTCACGTGTAATTGTAACAATAATTATTATTTGAATAATAAAATTTTAATTAAATGAATTTACGAATTATACATTTTTTTATTATTAATGGTATTAAAATTGTTTTATTAATTATTTTATATAGGTAGTTATTAATAACATTATTTGTAATTATTATTAATAATTTATTTATTTTTATATTTAATGGGTTTCACTATTATTTTAATAATTAATATATTTATTATTAAGTTCAATTAAGTTCAGGTTCATTAAGTTCAGTTAAGTTAAGTTAAGTTAAGTTAAGTTCAGGTCCAGTAAGTTCAGTTCAGTTCAGTTCAGGTTTCAGGCTCTGTTCTCTTCAACTTCTGAAACCTGAACTGAACTTAACTTAACTTAACTGAACTGAACTTAATGAACCTGAACTGAACTGAACTTAACTTAACTTAACTTAACTTAACCGAACTTAATTGAATTTATTAATAATATAATGATTATAATAAAAATAGTAAAACTAATAAATATTTAAATTATAATGTATCATTAATATTTATTATTAAAAATAATACAAGATAATATTAATTAATAATTCTAATACGCAATAATAAAAATAAAAGTTCTTAATGGAATAAATTTGACAACTATGATAAAAGTAATCTTAAAAACAAAATTTAATAAAAAAATTATAATTAATATGAATATAAAAATTCACTTTTAATAAATTATGATAAATAATAATTAATCTAAATAATAGTAGAATTATTAAGTTATAGTTTATACTATTTATATGAAGTAATTATTTACTATTGTACATTATATTATTTATGTTATGCTGAATTATTTTAACTCTTTTCAATTCATTTCATCTTACTATATTATTTTCTTAAAGAAAAAACAATTAAAGATGATAAGAATACAAAGTACAATGAGAAAATAAAATATCATCTTTATTAACAAGTAAAAAAAGATACTATTATTGAAATAATTTTAATTTAATCCTCCTCCATATCATTTATATTGCTATCATTTTCTTTCTCTATATCATCATGTTCAATATTGTTGGCTTGCCAAATTTGTTGTGCAATTCCATTCCGCACTGCATGCATGGCAATTTTTCGGCTGTGTTCAAACATACTAAAATCTGCTCTTCCTTCAGTATTCACTTCATGTTGTTCAACTGGTATGCCAAATTGGTTGTGCAATACTTATTTTGCAATCTTTGTAATAAAAAATATATCAGGTACAGATGTATTCCTATAATGATAAAATATGTATTACATTGTAATAAAAGTTATTATTTTAACTCATAACTTGAATTATAATTATTATTATTATTGTCATATGTATCAAATTTTCTCTTAATTAATACATGTATCATAAAAAAGATTATTAATTTTAATAATAATAATTTAAATAACTCGTACACTATCCGTAAATAATTATGGTTATATTTATAATT
>CATIWQ010023697.1:0-14199 GCA_949673415.1 Euphorbia schlechtendalii
TAAGATTGGAATGGGTGATTAAACACCCAAACCACTTTTACTAGTGGGGTTTTGTTGGGGTATTGAGCCCATAAGTCGCAGCGCCTATATGTGATGAATACAAATATGCTCTGTTGAGCTTTGAATTTTGGATTGAAACAGTGTGTCTGTTGGACACAACTGAAATCTGAAAAAAACATATTTTTTGGACATGGATGCTATCCGAAACAGTATGTTTGTTGACATTTTGATTATTTATTCACCAAAACAAAATTGGCAAACATAGAGACAGAAAAATTTGGTTGCTTGAATTCACGGCAAATATCAAATTTTAGTTATTGACATAATTTCTATTTTTATCCGATTGAAAGTTTGATGAACTGAATAAATAAATTTCAATCTGATAGTGATCATAACTTCATATTATCCAAGATATCTCCGAATTTCCAACATGGTGAAACTTATTTTTGTTATTATGCAATAATTCTGAAAATTGCAATAATAATATTCAAACTAAAAGAGGAAATTTGTACAAACAATAACAAGAACTATTTTATTATAACATTCAATTAGAACCGCAACTAGTGATTCATATAAAATCATTTTATTTCTCTATCAGAACATTTATGGGTGGCTTATTACTGCAATGGTTTATAGAATAAGATAAGAATTTCAATAGAAATTCAAATTCATCAAATTAAATTTAATTCAGTTATAAGATTAGTTTTCCAAAGCATAACAACCACATAACACAGACCACCCCTGGAACTTCTTATTTAATTACGTTAAACTGAAATTGCATTACCGAAACCTCGTCAAATCAAATAGAGGCTAGACTTTTACCCAACTTCTCTTCCTTTTACTAATAACCATAATTCCTGATAAATCTAACAATATTTACATGAAACCATACCCAAATTTTGTCCCACAATAGATCCAGGAAATTGAAGTATGCTCGCCTCCGTCGTATGTTGAAAGCCAAGGGACCAACAACACACCAAAATCCCACCACAAAGCCAGGCCCAAGGCTCACATAAAAGTAAAACCAATCCACTGCTCCAGTTTCACTTCCATGATCTTCTCTTCTTTCTGCATTGCTAGGGGTTGTTCCTTTGCAATCTTTGGTTAGAGGAAGCCCCCAGAGTTTGTTGCCCATGAAACTAGATGCATTCAAGCTTTGTAACTGAGTTCCTGTAGGAATTTGTCCTGATAAATTGTTGTAGGACAAGTTCAAATTGCTCAAAAAAGTCATGCTAGACATGCTCTGAGGAATTTCACCGAACAAGCGGTTCTGAGACAAGTCAAGAGATTCTAGTTTCGTCATGGCACCGATGTCCTCAGGAATTCTCCCTGTCAAGAAATAGTGTGATAGATTCAAAGACTGCAATTCTGAGAGTATCATAATTTCGCGAGGAATCTCTCCATGAAATTTATTATTTGAAAGATCTAAGTTCTGCACAAAACCAAGGGTAGTTTGATATTCGACCATTCGCCCTTTTCTCACAATTTCAGAACTTGCTGCATATTCATTAATTACTGTGGAATTTCGCACATATATGATAGCAACAGCAATTCTCCCTGAATTAGAAGTTAATACCCGTGACATCCCCATAAAGTTACCAACACATGCTGGTATGGTGCCATTGAGATTGTTATTAGCTAAATCCAAAATTTGCAACTCAGACAACTTACATAGCTCCTTAGACATGTGACCGTGAAACTTATTCCCCCGAATATTCAGAATCTTCAACCTTGTGAGATGTTCTCCTATCCAACTTGGAATTTCTCCGCTCAGCTCGTTTCCACCCAAGTCAAGTGCAAGTAAATCGGTGCAATGTTGAAGCGTGGATGGTATTTCACCAGTCAAGCTGTTGTTACGAAGGCTTAGCTGCATCAGATATGTTATACTACCAATTGATATGGGAATGTTGCCACTGAAATTGTTGTTGCTCAGTTCCAGGAATGTTATATTCTTCCAACAATTAACTGGTATCTCTCCATTTAGAAGATTATCATTCAAAACTACAGTGAATGCATTATTAGCCATACTACACAAAAAGTTGTGTATTGATCCGGAAAAAAAATTGTGTGAAAGATCTATCCAACCGGGATTTTTATACATGTAGGGTAAAGTACCCACAAAATAATTTGAACTCAAGTCAATGGAAGAAATATATCTAAAACCAAAAGATAAATTGTGAATCGTCCCATACATATGGTTATGAGATAAATCCAATTTATACAGAGAGGAAGTTAAGTTAGGGATCCAAGTTGGAAGCAGACTATTAATACTTGAGTTGGACAAGTGAAGATGTTTCAAATTTTTTAAGTGACGAATCCAATTGGGAAACCGAGGCCCAACCTTACAAGATCCCAAATATAGCAAGCTAACAAGTTGAAATGGAGGAACCCAATCAGAACTAACTTTCCAAATCAGAGAATTTTGGGTTGCATCAAACGTGCGCAAATTGTGTAGATTTTTAAAATGAATTTCAGAAACTTCGCCTTCCATAAAATTGAATGAAACATCAAGCTCTACTAAGTTTTCAAGCCTACCAAAACTTAACGGGAGACTTCCATTCAACTTGTTATAAGAAAGTCTTAAAGACGTCAAAGAGGACATCTCTCCAATACTAATTGGAAGTGGACCAGTTATTGAATTATGAGAAATATCGAGAGAAACAAGACTCTTAAACTTGATCAAAAGACTACTCAATGAACCAGAAGACAAAGAACCCGACAAATCCAATGACTCTAGTTTGTCTGAAACACAATACGACAAAATTTCAATAACCTCATTAATCTCTTGGCTCAACTGGATACCTGATAAAGAAAGCGATCTCAAATTGCAAAGGCTTTTGAATGACATTGGAATTTTTCCAATAAAGTAGTAACCGGACAAATCAAGGGTAGTGAGGGAAGTGAAGTTTGCAATGGAACTTGGAATTTGGCCTACAAACATATTATCCTTTAGGTCAAGGACCTCAAGTTGGGTAAAGCTGACATTGGAAAATGGAGGAATTTGAGTGAGTTGGCAACTTGACAAGTCTAATTGTTGGAGGGATGGGAGTTTGCCTAAACTCTCCACCCAGTCGGAGGCTATACTGAGGTTTACATAACTGAAGTCAAGAAACTTCAAAGATGTAAGTCTAGAAACCCAATCAAACTTGCCAACATAAATAGATGAATAAAAATTCTTTCCAATAGAAAGATATTGCAAATTAGTGAGGTTTCCTAGTTCATGAGGAATTTCTCCTGCAAAGCTGTTTTCAGACAAATCAAGTCTTTCTAGGGAAGTGAGGTTTCCAATGGAACGCGGAATGTATCCTTCAAACCTTCCGTAAGACATATTAAGGAATCTTAAACTTGACATAAATCCGAAAAATTCGGGGATGGTTCCAAAAAAGAAATTGTTGCCAAGATCAAGATACTCCAAGTGCTTAAGTTCCAGTAAAGATTCACTTATATTACCTTCAAGATAATCACCACCAGAATTCTGAAGATCGAGGTCATGAACATGGCCAGTGAAGTTATCACATATGACTCCGAACCAAGAACAACAGTCTGTCTCAATGACCCAAGATGCAAGCTTGTCTGAATAATCAACAAGACCTCTGTTAAACTCGAGAAGAGCTTCACTCTCGCATCTAATGCATTCACCATTGCATAAGCTGATGCTAATAAGAACAACTGCAGAAATCAGAAGTGGTGGAATGGAAGCACTCATCATTATGATAATGCACTTGTTCACCAATTTATGAAAGTAATAATTTTAAATTGGAATGAATGTGATTACTAAAACCGATTCATTTATAGACTAATACTTTCTAAGTAAAAAAAAATGTCATGTTCCTAGAAACTTCACATACATGTTGATAACAAATATGTGGCTAATAATATTGATACAAACTACAAGATCATATTTGAACTTTCCGTTGCATTAATAATCTTTTGATTTAAGTGGAGGTCAGATAGTCTGGACTCAAATATTATTTATTATAATTCAAAATTGACACGTAAAAAAACAAAATCACACAGCTCAAAAGGCTATCAAAAAGGACAAGGGAAAGTAATAAATTACTACGTGTTGAGATGTTAGGGTTAACCCATGTAAAAAATAAAGATATATAATGAATGGTATATAGGTGGTGTAGAACGAGTTTTATCACAAGTCAATTAATTTAAATTTGATGGGTTCAACTTCATTAATATTGCTCACTCGAGCTATGTATATCACCCTACGACACTTTTGGAGCCCAAAGCATAGCCAATTAAAACCAATAGGCATAAATCTGCACGTACAAAAATGGATTAGGGTATACAACAACAAAAATTCAATGCGTTAACCAACTTATACGAATTTCTAATCACCCCTTTAGTTTTTCAAGTGTTAATTTATCCTTCATGAAATTCTCTTTCTTCTTTTTTCCAACTTGTAAGTTCATCAATATTTAGTCCATTTCTTAATTAATACAAGAGCAATTTAAGGAAAAATAAGGAAAATTGTTGAGTGGTGTCCCTCCAACTTGTGGGACCCACTATATATATAATTATAAAAAGAAAAAGAAAGAAGAAGTCAAGAAGGGTCGGCAATTATAGGTGAAATTGAAGGAGTGATTGAAGGTATTACGTGTCTTCAACTGCTTATAAATAGAGAGGTTTCTGCTTCATTTGAGAGGTAGAGCAAAGAAAAGAAAACACAGATATATCAATATCTGTGTAGAGATCTTTAGAAACGGGATTTCTAAAAATCAGGAAGAGAAAATAGTGAGGATTTTGGGAAACACCTGAGTGATACTATTTTGTAATAATCTCTTTTGTACCTGTTATTATTATTATAGTGGAAGAAAAAAAATCGGAGTTTGTCCCGTGGTTTTTCCCTAACTTCAATTGGGATTTTCACGTAAAAATCCTTATGTTCCTTTTATATTCCGCTGCTATAGTTTTTCTCGTAATATTGTTATTAGTCCTTACAGCGATACCAGAGCTAAAATGTTGATTTATCTGTAGAAGTCGTGGTTATATATTTCAAAAATATATATACATGTCAACGAGAAAATTACGACGAATCAGGTGGTGCAGTTCGTTCGAAAAACCTGGGTAGAAGATTAATTTGAGTGAATAGTTCACGTCAATAGTAATTCATGAATAGTACATTTTTCATCAATTTCAAAGTTCGACATGGCTAATGACGGTGCAACGATCAAACTGAAGGATTCAAATTATTCGATGTGAAAATCCAGAATGGAGGACTATCTGAATTGCAAAGATCTATATGATCCAATTGAAGGTGATGAGGCCAAGCCAAAGGAAATAAAAGATGAACAGTGGAAAAAGTTGAAGAAGCAGACATTGGGTACAATACGCCAATGGATAGATGCTAGCCTGTATAACCATGTGAGAAATGAAATAGATCTCAAAGTTCTCTGGAAGAAGCTAGAAGATATGTACGAGGCTACAAATGCTCAAGCAAAAGTGTTCATGATTCGTAAAGTCATGAACTTAAAATTGTCGGAGGGACAATCAATTACACAACACTTAAACGACTTTGAAGGGCTCGTATCAGAACTAGCAATTACCGATATGTCCATGGATGATGAGATGCAAGCATCCATTCTGTTGGGATCTCTACCTGATTGTTGGGATACTCTTGTTGTATCATTGAGTAATTCAGCTCCAAATGGTGTGGTGACTATGTCCATGGTAAAGAATAGATTACTCAATGAAGAAATTCACAGAAAGGACATTGCCAATACTATTTCACAAGCCCTTGTCATAGAGAATAGGGGCCAGAGCAAGAGTAGAGGTCGTGGGAATGGAAAATTTAGAGATAGATCCAAGTCTCGGGAGAAGAGGTCATGTTATCATTGCGGAAAGCAAGGTCATCTCAAAAGAAACTATCATTTCTTTAAATAGGAGAATGCAAACTGAAACCAAGATAATGACAAAAACACATATGCTACAGTCTCAACAGAAGATGGTGAGGTGTCTTTAGTCTCTCATGATGTAGATTTTTATCATATTGGAGATGCGAAAACTGAGTGGATAGTTGACTCTGGTGCTTCATACCATTGTGTTCCAAAAAGAGAATACTTCTCCAGGTACAAAGCAGGTGATATGGCACTGTTAAAATGGGAAATAATAGTGTTTCTCAAATGGTGGGCTTCGGTGATATCTGCGTGAAGATAAACATCAGGTGTACATTAACACTTAAAAATGTGTAGCATATTCCCGATCTTCGGTTAAACCTATTACCTATTAGTGTACTGGACAAAGAAGGCTATCACCATCATACAGGTGATGAAGGTTAGAAACTCATCAAAGGATCATTGGTGGTGGCAAAAGGAAAATTATGTTGCTCACTATACAAAACTCATGTGGTAATATGTGCGGGCCAGCTTAATACAGTTGGAGATGAAGCTTCACCAAATTTGTAGCATAGATGGCTAGTGTATGTTAGCGAGAAAGGGTTGAATATTTTGGCTAAGAAGTCCCTCATCCCAATAGCCAAAGGTAAAATTAACCCTTGTGATCACTATTTATTTGGAAAGCAACATCTCCTTTTTTTCCTAAAAGTTTTAGAAGGAAAGATAACAAGTTAGAGTTTATACACTCTGACGTATGTGATCCCATGAAGATAGAATCAATTGGAGGACAGAGATATTTTCTTACCTTCATTGATGATTTCTCAAGAAAGACATGGATATATTTGTGGCACACAAAGGATCAAGTATTCAAGCACTTTCAACAATTTCATGCGATGGTGGAAAGGGAGATTGGAGTGGTGTTGAAGTGTCTGCTCATAGATAATGGTGGTGAATATATCTCCAACGAGTTTAGAGATTATTTCAGTTAGCATGGTATCAGGCATGAAAAGATAGTTCCTGGTACACCTCAACAAAATGGAGTCGCTGAATGAATGAATCGCACCATTGTTGAAAGAGTCGGATCCATGCTCAAAATGGCTAACTTACCTAAGTCATTTTGGGGAGAAGCTGCCAATACTGCTGTTTACCTGATCAACCGACTACCTTCAGCACCTTTGGATTTTGATATTTCAGAGAAGGTCTGGACAGGAAGAAACATCTCATACTCTCACCTGAGGGTATTTGGCTGTAAGGCATTTATGCATGTTATGAAGGAGAAGAGATTAAAGCTTGATGATAAGTCAATTCCTTGCACTTTTGTAGGTTATGGAGATGAAGAGTTTGGTTACAGGCTATGGGATCTTGTGAAAAAGAAAATTATGCGAAACCGAGATGTAGTATTTCAAGAGAATGGGATCATTGATGACAGACCTACCAATGATGACATTGCTGATATTACATCATGGAGCATTTCATCAAACGATACTATAGAAATAAGAATGCAACAATCAGAATCCAAAGGAGAAGAAGCGCCGGTTGTGGGGGATCAAGAGACTATTATAGATGATGATATAAATGAAGAAAGTATTGATCAGGGGGATCCAGAGAACCCCATTCTACATGAAGAAGAAGAACCTCAGTTAAGGAGGTCAACTAGAGAATGCCAACCATCTACAAAGTACTCTGGTTCTGATTATATCTTAGTCATTAATGAGGAGGAGCTAGAAAGCTTCCAAGATGTATAATCTTGTAGAGATAAAGATTGTTGGATGAAGGCCATGCAAGAAGAGATGAATTTTTTGAAGAAGAATGACACATATGAGTTGGTAAAAATTTTAGCAGGGAAGAGAACACTCAAGAATAAATGGGTGTACAAGTTAAAGAAAGAAGATGGCAACTCAGTGAGATACAAAGCTCGATTGGTCATCAAAAACTTTACTCAAAAGAAAGGTAGCGACTTTGATGAGATTTTTTCACCAGTTGTGAAAATGAGTTCTATTCGAGTTGTGCTAGGTCTTATAGCCAGTTTGAACCTTGAGCTAGAATAAGTTGATGTAAAGATCGCATTCTTGCATGAAGATCTAAAAGAAGAAATTTACATGGAACAACCAGAAGGACATGGTTTGTCGCTTGAAGAAAAGTTTGTACGGATTAAAACAAGCTCCATGACAATGGTATAAAAAGTTTGATTCTTTCATGGTGAATCAAGGCTACAAAAGGACAGAGGCAGATCCATGTGTATATGTCCTGAGGTTTCCTGATGGTAAATTTATCATCCTTCTCTTATATGTCGATGATATGTTGATCATTGGACCAGATGAAAAAATGATTAGCAAGTTAAAGGGAGATTTGTCTAAGGCGTTTGACATGAAGGATTTAGGATCGGTAAGGAGAATTCTCGGAATGTATATTACTCTATGGCTATTGCAAGAAAGATATATTAAACGAGTTTTGGATAGGTTCAATATGAAGAATGCCAAACTAGTTGGCACTCCACTTACCGCTCACTTTAAGTTGAGTAAAATATCCTGCCCCTCAATAGACAAAAATAAAGATAATATGTCAAATGTTTCATATTCTTCAGGGGTCAGAAGTTTGATGTATGCAATGGTATGTACGAGACCAGACATTGCTCATGCAGTTGGCATTGTGAGTCGATTTCTTTCAAATCCACATAAGACACATTGGGAAGCTGTAAAATGGATGTTTAACTTTTGGAGATGGAAAGCTTACACTTGTTGGTTACACAGATGCAGATATGGGCTGTGATCTTAATGAAAGAAAATCTGCATCAAGTTACTTATTTACATTCTCAGGGGGAGCTATTTCATGGTATTCGCTATTACAAAAATGTGTTTCATTATCAACTACTAAAGCTGAGTATGTTATAGCAATAGAAGCAGAAAAGGAAATGCTTTGGCTAAAGCGATTCTTTCGAGAATTGGGTGTGCAACAAGAAGAATACATAGTTTATTGTGATAGTCAAAGTGCATTAGACTTGAGCAAGAACACTATGTATCATACACGGATGAAATATATCGATGTAAGATATCATTACCTCAGACTTGTTATTGAAGAAAAAGAGTTTAATTTGCAGAAGATTCATACGTACAAAAATGTTGCTGATATGCTTACGAATGTTGTTCCAAAAGATAAGTTCAATTAGTGTATCAAAGCAATCAGGATGGAAAGTCCCACAATGTAGTCAGGAGGGGGATGATAAGTGTATAATTACACTTGGTTTCATATTAATTTTATTCATTAAACATTATAGTTTAAGTCATTTTTATACTTCATATAAAAGATTTCACGTGGTATGTAGTTATTTTTTATGCAAATGTAGATACTAGGTAAATCTTGGGAGTAAAATGATCTAAAGTGGAATTCTATGGAAAAAAAAGAGTGAAAAAGGTGCAAAAAGGTGCATGGAACTTGAAGGATTATCTTAGAATCGAAGCTGTCAAAGATCAGTGAAGTTACAAGGAGAATTCTGAAGAAAAATGCAATTCACGGTCATGACTTGTTCATCTTCAAAATAGAAATCTGCCAATCAAACATTCACGATCGTGACTTGGACTATTTTTTGGTTTAATCTTCTTAACTACCAACCGCCTGATAAGGATAATCAACCGCCATCAACTACCAATGAATAGACACCGATCAGAAATCAACCAATTATGAAAAGGTGCCTATCCATTGTGGATTAGATTGAAGCTTCTCAACCAATCACAATGAAGTGATGCAATCATTCACCAATGGACACAACTCTTTATATGGATAGATGAAACCCTTCGAACTCTATAAATAGGGATCCAAACCTTACAATTTCATGCAAGAAATCAAGAAGAGGGAAAACATTAGAGTGTATGGGAGAGATATAGTGTGTGTATAGATAGAGAACTCGCAACGTTCGTAAGTGTTAGCGAGAAAATGTTTAAGTGATTCGAATCCTTATTTCGTTCACTAGATTTCTCTATATTCTCGAGCGATTGTTGTATAAGTGTACTTGCAAATCACTTATCAATAAAAGTTTTCGTTCTTCAATATTTATTTGTTCAATATTCGGAAAGAATAGCATCCTAGCAGAGGTTCTGTACGGGTCGAGATCGAATTCAAAGCAGACTCAAGAATTGCGGGAATTGACGACTCCCATTAGAGAGTGGATACGGTTTGATCAACTTTAGCTTTCAATTGCATACCTTACAACTTTGCTTTGCTTTCTACTTATACTTTCTATTTCGAAGTTTATGATATGTCTATGTGTCATAATGCGTATTTCGTGTTAAGTCTTTTATATTAATCAAGTTTGAGTTGGAGTTAATTTTAAGAGTAGTTTCAGGGTTAAAAATATCGTGTATAATCACTGGATTTGTGATATAACGCTGTTTAGTGAGCCAACATTTTTTGCTTGGTAACTTGCTAAATGTGGCTATGTGAGAGTGACCCGTACTAAGCATAGTATTGACGTTGTCCAGGTTTATATAATTGTCTTAATTTGTTTGCGCTAGGTTTAGAAAAGTTATTTCATGTGTTGCTCTGTAGCGAATAATTGAACATCTAGATATTTTGAACCGAGTTTGTTAGATTAGTTTAGTGAATCGTAACATCTTTGTTGAACTTGCATGTTTTCTCTGCTATCCTTATTTCCTAGGAAAAATCTATATATTTAGATTCTCTAATCTTTCATATTTATATGTACTCATTCCTCATTTTAACCCTCCTATCCAAAATATCAAATCTATTTTATTTTCTTTATTCTGTCTTCCTTATTGATCTTTAGACTTGGTTCATTCCCTGTGGGTTCGATATCTTTTAAAACTACATCGTAACTGTATACTTGCAGTTATCATCATTTTTCTATTTGATAAGAGGTACTGACAACACCTATACTTTACATGAACAAGTGTTTTGCGCCATTAATATATAGCCAAATCTTGCGAACAAATTATTAAACTTATTAGTAGAAAAGTGGTGAAAAAGTTTTTGGCATCGTTGCTGGGAAAGGCAATAGTGTTCTAAAGATCAAATTACCAGGGAAGGTAAGTGTGTTCTACAGATTAATTATAGGAGATACATTATTTATATTAATTATATCTATTTATTTCATTTCCCGTATTATACAATTTTCTAATCTTATTCTAGATATGAAAAGATTATGACATAATCATCTTGGAGGTGATACGTCATAATATTTCATCTTAATTCTTGATAAATAGAAGATTTTCTTCTATTTTCCTATTCGCGTTCGTGACTTCCATTCGTGCTTGTGAAATCCTGATTTAAACTTTCTATTTCTCAAAATTCTATTAGTCACGATCATGACTTGTGATCACGATCGCGACCTGTGCGAAAACTGCAGCAGTTTTGGGCAGTTTTTCGACAGTTTTCCACTAAACTCTATAAAATTGATGCACTACCGTTCATCAATTATTCACTTCTTCATTCTGAAATCTTCTTTCTAAATCCAAACTTATTCCAAACAAAAATTCATTCATTTCTTACCAAATTTCTTTCTTACACAATGGTTTTTCCATCAAATTCTGGAGTCTTTCAACATAAGAATATCAAGGAATGGTATGAAGCACCATTCACAATTTATTCAGAGGAGGAAGGAGATCATTATGAAATTATCAGAGTTGCCGAGTTTAAGAGTTCCTAAATGATTCATAGGAATAGGCTTATTCATATGGGAGTTTTTGATAGAATTATGTATTATCTTCGAATACTTAATTTTGTCATTTACTCTAATTTAATTCTTGGGAACAATGTGAATAATTCCATAGAAATGCATGTCACGTTAGCATGGAGGAATGATAGATGAAATTGCTTAGTCTATCGACATCATGGGAAAGAATACAAGTTGACAATGAAGGTGATAGATAAGTACTTGGGATTTCCAAGGGATTGCTTCAATAAGATGTTACCTGGCTAGGATCCTATACCAACTTGGAATTGTTTGACAGGCCAAGTCGAGTTCAAACAAGAATCTGCCTATAGCCGGTGGATTCGTGATCCTTGTTTACTCGCACTACACTTTTATTTAAGTGGAGCGCTATTTGGCAAATCCAATTTCGATCTTGTCATACTTGATGAAATGTTTGTATTGCAAGCAATTTTGGATGGCACTCCTATTGATATTTCTAGGATTATGATGGAGACACTCATGTCTGCAGCGTAAAATCCTGGAATGACAGAGTACGGGTGTCAGACAATGGCAAACTTGTTGGAACAAATAGGAAAATTGCCTTATACCACAGAAATTTTTACTAGTGAAGACGTAATTCCAGAGTTAATGATGGAAGTCTTATTTGATATAATATCTTGGAAAGGTATATTGGAGAGGATAGAATAACCTATGGATGGAAATCATGGGAAGAAAGGGTGGAAGCAGATAGAGAAAGAGAAAGGGAAAATGCGTAGGAAGAGGAGCGTAGGGATTCTAACCTCCGTGGAAGGTTAAGTGACCTTATGGAAGAGAAACTTTCAATCCGTAGAAAAATTGAAGACATTCGTGATCTATTGATTAATGTCAAGTAATATTTAAGGGAATCTTACTATGAGATTAACCGAATAATAGGATCACTTACACCATGAATAGTTTTCTTTTCTTTTCAAATTAGAACTTTGTATAGTGTTTCTTTTTAAGTTTAGTTATGTTTGTTTGATTGTTTGTTATTTGTTTTCTTTTGTTATGTTTGCTTGAAAATATTTGTTATTATAAATGGAAATAAATTTGAACAACAAGATGTTGATGTTTAATTGCTATCATCACCATGATTACTCAAGGTATAATAGTAAATATTTATTGTTTGTATTTAACAAAGTTTGTTTGTTTTTGTGTTTATAAGTTTTTATAGGTACAAGTCTAAAAATTAAAGAAATTTGAAGAGCAAAGAATATCACGACCGCGACTCAATTCACGCTTGTGATCATTGGATTTCAAAACATGCTATTTCTATCGTGAGGAAAGTCACGATCGCGACAAGCCTTCACGATCGCGACATGATCAAAATATAACCATTACAGATTTCGAATTGACACGTGATAGTTGGCTAAAAACTGCCATTAACAACTAGTTTTGAGCCTAAATGGATAAAATCCCATTTATGACCAATTAGAGACCCATTATACCTCTATAAATAGGTCCAAGTTGAACCCTAGCCACCAAACCTTCTAAAAAACCTTCAAATTTTTAAATTTTCTCATCTTCTACATTCAAGCATCTAAACCTTTTCAAACCTTTTTCTTCAAAACCAATATGACTCGTGTGAAGAGAGTAACACAAAAGAGAGGTGCCCAATCAATTCAAGAAGAATTGATTGTCCTTTCCCATTGAGGACAAGAGAAGAAGGTAAAAGATTCCAGAAGTTAAGCAAATTGGATATCACCGGAAAGATATTCCTTGATCTAGTCTTCTTGGAAACTCTTAATCTCCGTGAAGAGATGGAAGCCTATCTTTCGGCTCTTAGTCTTACAAAATTTGTGTATTTGCGATTACTTCAAAATCGAAATTGGATTCTCGAGTGTTTGGTAACATTCGACTTCGAAGATTCAAGGAAGAGGGCAATACAATTTTGGAATCAAGGACAACAATGCACCATCATGAGAGAGATGATGGGTGAATGGTTCGGTTTTGAGATTGCTAATTCATCGAGCATGACGGATTCGTTTCAACCTAATCGAGTACGGGTAAATTTATCGGGTAAGAGAGTCTTCAATCCCAAAAATTCTCCTAACAAACTTATTAAGGATGAATGCATTCTTCTTCTCCACAAATACCTTTCCACTTCGGTATTTTATCAAGTAGAGAATACAAAGGTTCAAAGGAAAGACATGTTTGTTCTTTATTGCGCCACGATGAAATAAAAAGTGAAAATTGTGAATATCATATGGGATATGATAAAGAAGAACTCGAAGAGCATGAAAAGTAAAATTGGAGCGGCCGAAATTATCACCGCCATAGTCTTGGGTGCAAGAGGTGAACTCCCCTATGTTCAACAACCGGGTGAGTATTTCCGCTACATGGGTGGGACTTATTTGAAGAACACCAGACTTCTACAAGAAAATGATGGTGTATATTCCTTCTACTTCTATTCCAACCGCACCAAGAAACTCAACTTGACTCAAGAAGATTCTTCTGTCGAACCATCTGATCCATCCGTAAGCCATCGCAAAGAAAAAGCCTCGATGATCGAAATAGAAGAAGATGATGAAGAGGATGAAGAAGCTCCGGAAGATTGGAAGGCTAGCATGCAACTAAAGTTGGATAATTGCCAAACAGATTTTGGAGTTATGAAGAAGGACATGAAAATTCTAAAGAAAAGTAATAAATCGATGCTTCAAAAATTACTTT
>CATIWQ010023716.1:0-66702 GCA_949673415.1 Euphorbia schlechtendalii
GGTTTGATCAACTTTAGCTTTCACTTGCATACCTTACAACTTTGCTTTACTTTCTACTTATACTTTCTATTTCGAAGTTTATGATATGTCTATGTGTCATAATGCGTATTTTGTGTTAAGTCTTTTATGTTAATCAAGTTATATGCGTTGGAGTTAATTTTAAGAGTAGTTTCAGGTTTAACTATATCATATATAATCACTAGATCTGCGATATAACGCTGTTTAGTGAGCCAACATTTTTGGAATGGTAACTTGCTAAATGTGGCTATGTGAGAGCGACCCGTACTAAGCATAGTATTGATGTTGTCCAGGTTTATATGATAGTCTTAATTCGATTGCGCTAGTTCTAGAAAAGTCATTTCATGTGTTGCTCTGCGGTGAATAATTGAACATCTGAGTATTTAGAACCGAGTTTATTAGATTAGTTTAGTGAATTGTAACATCTTGTTTGAACTTGCATGTTTTTTCTGATTTCCTTATTTTGTAGGGATAATCTATATATTTAGATTCTCTAATATTTCATACCTACATTTACTCATATTTCATTCTAACCCTCCTATCCAAACAAATTATACATTATTTTATTTTCTTTTTATCTTATCTTCCTTGTTGATCTTTAGAATTAGCCCTTCCCTGTGGGATCGATATCTTTTAAAACTACATCGCAACTGTATACTTGCAGTTATCATCATTTTTCTATTTGATAAGAGTTATTGACAACACCTATAGTTTTTGTGAACAAGTTTTTGGCACCGTTGATATATAGCCAAATATTATGAACAAACTATTAAACTTATCAGTAGGAAAGTGGCAAACAATACACGATATTGTTAACCTCGAAACTACTCTTAAAATTAACTCCAACCCATCTAACTTGATCAATATAAAAGACTTAACACGAATTACACATTATGACACATAGACATATCATAAACTTTAAAATAGAAAGTATAAGTAGAAACCAAAGCAAAGTTGTAAGGTATTCAAGTGAAAGCTAAAGTTGATCAAACCGTATCCACTCTTTAATGGGAGTCATCAATTCCCGCAATTGCTTTGAATTCGGTCTCAGCCCGTACAGAACCTCCGCTAGGATGCTATTCTTTGCGAATATTGAACAAACGAATATTGAAGAATGAAAACTTTTATTGATAAGTGATTTGCAAGTACACTTATACAACAATTGCTCGAGAATATAGAGAAATCTAGTGATTGAAACAAGGATTTGAATCACTTAAACATTTTCTCGCTAACACGTAAGAACATAGCGAAGTTAGATATTTATTCTCTATCTACACACTATCCTTCACCCCTCTCTTCTGCACTTTGTGATGCACTATGAAATTAGTGAGGTTTGGAGCCCTATTTTATAGAGTTCGAATGGTTGCGTGTATCCAAACAAAGGGTTGTGTCCATTGGTGAATGATTGCATCTCTTCATTGTGATTGGTTGAGAAGCTTTGATATAATCCACAATAGATAGGCACCTTTTCATGATTGGTTGACTTCGATAGGTGTCTTATCATTGGTAGTTGATGGCAGTTGATGGTGGTTAATCATGCTTATCTAGCGGTTAGTAGTTAAGAAGATAAAACAAGAAAACCATCCAAGTTACGATCGTGAATCTTTGATTGGCAGACTTCTATTTCTGAAGTATACAAGTCACGACCGCGAATGATTGTCACGATCGTGAATTGAGTTTTTTTCCAGAATTCTCCTTGCAACTTCACTGATCTTTGACAGCTTCGATCCTAAGCCAAATCTTTTAGTTCTAAGCATCTTTTTGCACCTTTTTCACTCTTTTTTCATAGAATTCCACTTTAGATCATTTTACTCCCAAGATTTACCTAGTATTTGCATTTACATAAAAAACAACTACATACCATGTGAAATATTTTATATGAAGTATAAAAATGATTTAATTCATAGTGTTAAATGTATAAAATTATTATGATAATAAGTGTAATTATACACATATAAAATGCCAACACTAAGAACTTATTTGGAGCCCAACATAGAATGTCATTCTTCATGTATTATGATTCTCCAAGAAGGAGACAACCTGTTTGAAGTTAAAGGCTATTGGTTCACATGCTACAAGTTGTTGTTCATTTTGGAGGACTTCTTGGAGGGGTCCTAACGCTCACATTCAATTGTAGCCATGTGCAACACTTTCAGAACTAATAGGAATGTTTCAAATGATGCTATAAGATTAAAGCTTTTTCCCTTCTCTTTGAAGGATATTGCTAAACAATGGATGAAGACCTTGCAACCAGGCTCAATCACAACTTGGAACGACATGACAAAGGCATTCTTGACAAAATATTTCCCTCCAAAGCAAGTCTTAAAGCTAAGAAATGAGATCACCATATTTGTGGAACTCCTAGGTGAATAAATGTCAGAAGCTTGGGAGAGATACAAGGAGATGCTAAGGAAAGTGCTAAACCATGACATCCATATTTGGATTCAAGTTCAAAATTTTTATAATGGACTTTACAATGTCAACAAAAGCAAGATTGAATCTATGGCAAATGTAGACCTCGAAGATTACCCTCCTGAGGAGATCTTTAAGATGATTGAAAAGATAGTTAACACAGTATCCAAATGGCATTCTGCCCATGAGGATAGACCTAGAGTGGCTGAATCAAGGGCTGTGATGAAGCTCTTAGGAAAGTTTTACAAGCTCTTGACCTTGTTAACCAAGAAAAATGTCTCAGCAATTGCAAGCCCTCATCAAAGATCTTGTGAAATTTGTGGTGGTAACTAAACAATAGAAGACTATGACATGGTTCTCACCCAAGACCAATGTGATTACATGCAAGGAAATCAAAGAGGTGGAAATCCCTTGTCCAATATAGAAAACCCTGCTTCGAGGAATAATCCTAATTTTTCTTGGAAGCCTCCACAATAGCCAAACTAATCTTCATTTGAACCTCAACAACCACCCTTCCAACAATCTAGTAATTTCTAACAACCTCAACAAGGTTATCATTAGTTTTAACACCAGAACCAATATCACAACAACCATGTAGGAAGCTCTTCCCAACAACTTAAAAGGTCAGAGTTGGATGAGATGAGAGAGATGATGACTTAGTATATGAAGCAAAACCAGGATCATATGAAGATTTTGGAGACTCAAATACATAATCTCATATAAGTGATAACACCAAAAGGGAAGGGAGCTCTTCTTAGAAATATGGAAACCAAACCTAAAGAGGAATGTAAAGCCATATCTCTAAGGAGTGGTAAGGTTATAAATTCTTCTAACACGATGACTATTGATGTTGGTGGAAATATATGGAATATAAGAGAGGAGGTAAACTTAACAAAGAAGGATAAGTCCTCGTAGTTGCAGGAAAAGGAGAAGACCTCAATTGAGGCAGATATACAAGAGACCTTGGAAGAAAAAGACAAAACCTTGGAACCAAGACCCAAGGAGGTATCTAAGTACCAGCCAAAGATCCCTTTCCCACAAAGAGCCATGCAACATGATATGGCTAAACACTTTGACAAGTTTTTGCAAGTCTTGAAGAAATTCCATATTAACATATCGTTTGAAGAAGCCCTCGCTCAGATGCCGATGTATATGAAATTCTTGAAGGAGCTCTTATCAAACAAAACAAAGCTGAAGAATGTGGCTATGGTTCAACTCAATAGGGACTGTTCCTAAATCATACAAAGTACAAGGCCTCTGCCTACCAAACTCAAATATCTAGGGAGTTTTTCCATCCCTTGTTCTATTAGAAAATTTTAATATTGAAAATGCTTTGTGCGATTTAGTTGCTACCATCAGTCTGATGCTATATTATCTTTATAAGAAATTAGGCCTAGGAGACCCCCAACCAACTAGGGTTTCAATTCAACTTGTAGATAGAACCATAAGGTACCCTAGGGGAATGGTAGAGGATGTCCTAGTGTAGGTAGGCAAGTTTATTCTTCCAATAGACTTTATTGTTATGGATATGGATAAAGACATGCATGTTCCCATCATTTTATGAAGACCTTTCTTGGTTACTAGAAGGGCTTTGATAGATGTAACAAATGGAAAATTGATTTTGAAAATTCGTGATAAGGAAGTTATCTTTGAAATGAATGAAGCTTTAAAGTTACCACCTTCCTCTAATGACCAATGTTATTTCATGGGTACTACTGATGCTCATTTAAATCCATACTTTTTGCAGGAACTAAATTTGCAAGACCTTGATGATGAAGATGAAATCTTGGAGAAGCAGTAGAAGCAGAGATAGGCTATCAGGCTACTGTTGGAGCAAGAGTTAATATTGAACCCTTTGAAGACCTTCCTGATCCCCAAAATTTAGATTTCAAAGACATTCAACAAGCCCTTTATCTAAAGCCTTTACCTAATCACCTTAAATATGCCTTCCTAAACCCACCACAAGTCCTTCCTATTATAATTTCTTCAAAGCTCTCACCAAAATAGAAACAAGACCTTCTTGTTATTATGAAAGCCAACAAAGAAACCCTCGCTTGGAAAATTTTTGACATTAAAGGGATCAGCCCTTCCATTTGTGTACATAAGATCTTGATGGAAGAGGATCACAACCCCTCTATCCAACCCCATAGATGGATGAATCCTAACATGAAGGAAGTTGTTATTTGCAAGGTTTCAACTCTAATAACTCCTAGGATTTTTTTATTTAATAATGAAGCTAAAAACCTTGTCTCCCACTTTCCTACCGATAAGATAAAAGTTCAAAATACGAACAAGTGTTGTCAGTACTTCTTAACTAAATAGAAAAATGGTGACCACTGCAAGTATACAGTTACAATGTAGTTTTAAAAGATATCAATCCCACAGGGAAGGACTAGCTCTAAAGATTAACAAGAAAAAAGGAATAAAGAAAATAAAATATTTTTGGATTTTAGTTGGGAGGATTAGAATGAAGAATGGATAGATATATGTATGGAAGAATAGAGATTCTAAATATACAAATCTTTCCTACGAAATAAGTATAGCAAAGAAAACATGCAAGTTCAACAAAGTTATTACATTCACTAGACTAATTTAACATAATCGGTTCTAGACACTCAGATGTTCAATGATTCACCATAGAGTAACACATGAAATGACTTTTCAAAATCTAGTGCAAACGAATTAAGACGATTATATAAACCTGGATAACAATATTATTATGCTTAGTACGGGTCACTCTCACATAGCCACATTTAGCAAGTTACCATTCCAAAAATATTGGCTCACTAAACATCGTTAAAATCATAGATCCAGTGATTATACACAATCTCGTGAACCTTGAAACTACTCTTAAAGTTAACTCAAAGGCATATAACTTGATTAACATAAAAGACTCAACATGAAATACTCATTATGACACACAAACATATCATAAACTTTGAAATAGAAAGTATAAGTAGAAAGAAAAGTAAAGTTGTAAGGTATGCAAGTGAAAGCTAAAATATATCAAACAGTATCCACTCTTTAATGGGAGTCCTCAATTCCCGCAATTCCTGCATCTGCTTTGAATTCGGTCTCGGCCCATACAAAACCTCTATTAGGATGCTATTCTTTGTGAATATCGAACAAACGAATGTTGAAGAATGAAAACTTTCATTGATAAGTGATTTGCAAGTACACTTATACAACAATCGCTTGAATATGTAGAGAAATCTAGTGATCGAAACAAGGATTCGAATAACTTAAACATTTTCTCGCAAACACTTATGAACGTAAAGAAAACTAAATATTTTTTCTCTCTATCTACATACACACTATATCTCTCACTTTTATAATTCCAATGCCACACCATGCACAAAATTTGTAAGGTTTGGAGCCCTATTTATAGAGTTCGAAGGGTTGCGTCTATCCAAATGAAGAGTTGTGTCCATTGGCGAAAGATTGCATCACTTCATTGTGATTGGTTGAGAAGCTATAATCTTATCCACAATGGATATGCATCTATTCATGATTTGTTTACTTCTGATAAGTATCTTTTTGTTGGTAGTTGATGGCGGTTGATCATTCTTATCTAGCTGTTGGTAGTTAAGAAGATTTGACCAAAAAACCATCCAAGTCGCGACCGCGATATACAAGTTGCGATCGTGAACCTTTGTTTGACAATTTTCTACTTCTGAAGTGTATCAAGCGTGACCATGAATTGTTATCACCACCATGAATTGTGTTTTTCTTCAGAATTCTTCTTGTAACTTCACCGATCTTCGACCGCTTTGATCCTAAGCCAAATCTTTAAGTTCCACGCATCTTTTCGCATCTTTTTCCACTGTTTTTACATAGAATTCCACTTTAGATCATTTTACTCCCAAGATTTACCTAGTATCTGCATTTTCACCAAAAATAACTACAGACCACGTGAAATCTTTTATATGAAGTATAAAAATGTCTTAAACTATAGTGTTTGGTGTGTAAAATTATATTGATAATAAGTGTAACTATGCACTTATCAATAGTATAAGGCAGGCTCTGATATCACTATTAGTTAATCAGGAAAGTAATTGGACATGTATAGGTTCCACGGTGGAAATTCAAAACCTTAAAATTAACTTAAGGATCTCCTAAGCATGCTATGATTGAAATAATCTAAGTTAAAATGTTCCATAGATGCTTTTAGGTTTTTATAAAACATATAAAAGAAATTTAGCATCTAAAGATTAAAGCATTACCAATTGATGCGTGCTTGATCTCTCTTTTGGTAGTAGTGTTCCCTTTGAGCAATTTCGACAGCACAAGCTTCCAAACTAGGAGAGCCTCTATGACTTGATCCACACGGATCTTCATCGACCAAAACCTTTGAGAGGTAGAACTCATCGATTGACAGTAGTTGCTAGACCACTCATAAATCAAATTAAAAATAAAAACCAAAAGCTCACTTGAACTTAGAGCCTTCTAAAAGAACTCTTCAATTTGTTTAGAGAAACTCATGGAGAATCTCGCACAACAGAAGAAGAGGAGAGTAGAAATTAGAGAGAAAACAAGCTCAAAGCTTTTTGGTGTGTGTGAATAATGAGAGGCTTAAAAGCCTATTTATAGGGAAAAATGGGGGAGTGTTAGACTCCCCCTCTTACTCTGCCTGCAGGCGGGTCAGTTATGCGGCCTTGCAGCTGCAAGCTAGTGCAAGCGCTACCATGGGTAGCGCTTGCGTGCTTGTAGCCCACTGGCACGCGGGCTTGCCCTCGCGATAGCGGCCTACGACCTTTTTCATTCGCTGGTCAGTCCCACGGGTCCCACTTCGAACAACCCGTCTTCTTTTTGAGGCCCTCTTGCAACAGGAAAATTCCCTTGCTCGCTTTGACTATTTATCCGTATCTTTTCATTATTCCTTTTAATTATTAATTCGATTAAACCAATTACTAATTCTTCTCACTAATTTCATGACTTGTATTTTCGGTACAGACCCAGTCCTTAGGTTCTTTACATGGTTCGATAAAAACCCAAAGTGTGTGACCTCATAGGATCCCAAAGTATAGAGTCGCTAGAGGTTAACCTAAACTTGGCTTCTTGTCCGGGAACCTTTAGGCTTAGTGTTCTAGATCGTTATGGAACCCGATAGCTCTAGATGATCAAATGGGCTTTCTAGCAAAGGCGTATGATCCCCCAATACTTGGAACGTCACGTGCTTGTGACTTGATCTGGTTCTGCAGTAGTAACCAGTACAATACACTCCTTCCATCAGGTTAAGTACCATCTGGTTTATTGAGCTCGGATTAAGTGTTAGCTCATGTAATAGCCGTAACTATCTTGGAATTAGACTTGTTCACGAAGAACACCACTCAGCTGTTTTGTATCTTGATTGATTAGAAAATCCTTTCCATCAATCGTATAATCTGATCAGAGATTTATGAGTGTGTTACTTCAACAAGGGGCCCTAAGGTACATCTCCATTATATTACTATATCAGGAGTGATGGATCCCATCTTGACTACACAGCTTACCAACATGGAGAAATCCCACACTTATAGCCACTCAAACTCAAAAACTTGTCTACTCCTTAGCCATTCTCAGCATGGGGGATAAAATATAATTGGTAATATTCAACCATCATCTACAAATGGGTATAAATACATCATAGTGGCCATAGACTACTTCACTAAGTGGGTTTATGTTGAATCTTACATTAATATTATTTTGGTTAGTTAAGGTAGTTTTTGAACATGTGAACTTGCACGGTGAAATTTCAAAACTTTAGATTAACCCTAAATGATCTCTTTAGCATAGCATGATTGATATAATCTACATTGAAATGTTCTATAGATGCTTATAGGTTTATAAAACTTAATAAAAGAAACTGAGCATCTAAGATTAAACCATTACCAGTTGATGCATGCCTTTCCCTTTGGTGCGGCAATCTCTTAGAATAAACGGACAACACTCTGTTAGCATGAGCCACCAAACTAGGATGACCTCAATGACTAGTCCACACGAACCCCACTGACCAAAACCTCCCGTAGAGGAAGAACTCGTTAGTTAACAAGCAACTGCTAGATAGCTCATAGACCAACCCAAAAATATAACTGAGAAAGATCTTTCCAAAATAGAAATAATCCTTCAAAACTATTCTTGCGAAAGAAGAGAAACTTGTAGAGGATATTGCAAAAACACGTGAAGAAAAGAAGTCAAAACTCAGAAGGAAAGGCAAGTTGAAGTGAGTAAAATATTGGGGAATAAGATGCTATTTATAGACTAAGAGGGAGCAAAAATGCTCCCTCAAAACCGATGTGGGATTGGTGTGATCCAATCCCACATGGGTTTTATGAGCCCATGTGGGCTACTCAAGTGAGATTTTCACAAAGCAGCTTACCGCTCAAGGCAAGCCCCTTGCATGGGCTTACCTTGGCTGCGCGGGCTTTGAGAGAAACCTTGCAAGTACACCTACAACAAGAGCTTGCAAAATTTCTTGCAAGCCGCAAGTAGCAAGCCTCGCGGGCCTCCATAAACACTACTAGTGCTTGTGTGGCCGACTTGAGGGCTTTCCCACAAGCGCTTCCAACCAACCTTGCAAGCCCATGAGTCCTTCTAGCGCTCGCTCAGGCTTGTCTTGTGGCATTTTAATACGATTAAACCTTTTCCCCTTTCCTTCTTGGTATAATGGTCCGACCAAAATTGGTCCATCCAAATGAGTTTGACTCTCCCTTTATTCTCGGTATATATAAATTCTTAATTCAGTTTGGTGAAGGCCAAATGTATGTGACCTCATAGGATCCCAAAGTATAGAGCCGCTAGAGGTTAACCTAAACTTACCTTCCCATCTAGGAACCTTTAGGCTCAGTGTTCTAAATCAATATGGAACCCAATAACTCTACACGATCAAATGGGCTTTCTAGAAAAGATGTATGATCACGATACTCAGAATGTCACGTGCCTGTGACTTGATCTGGTTTTGCAATAGTAACTAGTACAATACACTCCTTACATCAGGTTAAGTACCATTAAGTTTATAAAGCTTGGATTAAGTGTTAGCTCATGTAATATTCACAACTATCCTGGAATTAAACTTGTTCACGAAGAACACCACTCTCCTTTATGTATCGAGATTGACTAGAAACCCGTTCTATCAATCTCATACTCTGAGTAGAGGTTTATAAGTATGTCACTTCAACAATAGGCCTTAAGGAACAACTCCCATTATATCCCTAAATTAGGCATAATAGATCCCATCTTGACTACTTGGCTTACAAACGAATGATCATCACTATACCAGTAACACTCGTATCATCTTCATCACTAGGGTATGAATAAAAATGACCCAAAGTATAGCAACTCCCACATAAGGTAACAGTATCTCAGGTCTGAGGATACTTATATTGCTACTACAATAAGAAATGACACTTACACATGGATATAGTTATTTTCGAGTGTTTATCTTACAACGATCTCCAATGTATTACCCGAATACATTTATGTGTTAACTCAAGGTACCACCTTTAGCTTGTGAGATCAGCTGATTTGATCAAACCCATAGAGTAAGCATACCCATGCTATTTTTTTGTTATTGATGTCTAGTCACAATGAAACTATGGCTAGGGATATGTAAACTTTTCATAGTACCACGTGTGTGTAGTTCTCAAACAACATAGCTCCCACTATGTCCTCGTACTCTTACACTATGAAATAGTCACTAACTTTGTCTTATTATATCAATGAATATATATATATATATATACACACTTAATAGCATATATATAATACCAACAAGATACACAATTTGGAAACAATCATCGATATATAAGAATGATCCCTTATTATTGATAAAAAATCATCTGAAAATGTTTGTACATTAGTAATTTATAAAGACATATCACCCTAATCACTTCTAGGGTATACATCATGTCTAACAAACTCCCACTTGTATTAGAGCCAATTGCTAATTTGCTTTACGCCATACTCGTTAACATGGTGGTCTTGCTTAACCTGAGTCATTAGATTTTAATCCGTAGGGATGTATTCCAAGCTTATATCCTTTCTAGCTACTATCACTTGAATGAGATGGTACTTTTTGAGTATGTGTCCATTTCTCTAACGAGACCATGGTTCCTTTGCTTGAGTAATAACCCTATTTTTATCATAATAGACCACTATTGGATTTACAATTCTAAACACCACTCCAAGATCACCAATTAATTCCTTAAGCCAGAAAACATGCTTAGCTTCTTCAGAATTAGCTATATACTCAGACTCAATGGTTGAATCAACGATTTTATCTTGTTTGAAATTTTTCCAAACAACTACCCCTCTATATAACATAAACACATAACTCGGCTAAGACTTGTAATCGTCCTTGTTTGATTGAAAAACTCGCGTTAGTGTATCCCTTAACAGAAAGATCACTTTCTCAATAAACAAAAAACATATCATTTGTCCTTCGTAAGTACTTGGGGATAGTTTTAACGGCTATCTAGTGATTCCAACCTATATCAGATTGAATTCTACTTGTGATGCTCAATGTAGGTGAGATGTCTGGCCGAGTGCATACAATATCATACATGATAGATCCTATTATCGAAGCATAGGGTATTCCATTCATGTATAATCTCACCTTTTGTGTTTAGGGACACTCAGATTTAGAAAGGTTAATCCCATGAGACATTGGGAGGTAACCCTTACTTGACTGATCAAGGTTAAATCAAGACAAAACCTTGTCTATGTATGTACTTTGAGAAAGACCTAGCAGCCTCCTGGATTGATTATAGTAGATCTTTATACCAAGTATAAAAGCTGCTTCTACAAGGTCTTTCATGGAGAACTTCATTGACAACCATGACTTAACTATTTGAAGAAAAGGAACATCATTTCCTATCAATAATATATTATCAACATATATTACAAAGAAAATGTTTGCACTCCCACTAGCCTTCTTATATACAAAGAGCTCATTAGCGTTTGACACAAAACAAATTTCTCAAACTGTCTTGTCAAACCTAGAAATTCTAACTCCTTGATGCTTGCTTAAGTCCATAAATAGACCTTTGCAACATGCATACCGTGGAGCCATCCTAAGATTTAAAACATCAAGATTGTATTTTATGTATATTCCAATTAAGGTTCTTGTTAAGGAACACGGTTTTCACATCCATCTGCTAGATCTCATAATCATAATGAACAGCGATAACAAGGAGAGTCATGATAGACTTTAGCATGGCTAATGATGAAAAAGGTTTTTTCATAGTAAATACCTTCCTTTTAACTTTAGTCTTTTTCTACTGACCTTATTTTATAGGTAATTACATTACCATCCATGTTACTTTTCTTCTTGAAAACCCAATTTCATCCTATGGGATTAATCCCACTTGGAGCATCAACCAAGTTACGGACTTGATTTTCATACATGGAGTCCATCTCTGACTTCATGGCTATAAACCATTTACTAGACTCTGAGCCTTCCATTACCTCCTTATAAGTCTTGGGTTCATCATCTTCCATAAGTAAGATGTGCTTATCAACAATAATGAAATAACTGTATCGCTCGGGAATGATTAAAGCCAGACCTGACCTACACAATGTCAGTATTATAATAGGTTATTCCATGCTTACACTTTCTTGTGTAATAGGTGTAGGATCAATCTATTGATTATCTGTTTGATCTTCTTGAGCACCCAACTCAAGATTACTCCTACTAGTCACAAGTATGTGTTCTTTCTCGAGGAATTGAGCATTCCTAAAACTAAGTACCTTTTGTTCCTTGGGATTGTAAAAGATATAACCCAAGTCTTAGCACCTAGCTTATCTGAGCTTGTCCTCTTTACAAAAGTAGGACATCCATAACTCTCAAGTCAGAAAGAGTTAGTTTCTTACCATAACAAATTTCATATGGTGTTTGATCAATTGATTTCAAGGGCACTCTATTTACAATATAAACTACGCTCTCAAGAGCATAATCCTAAAAGGATCTGCTAAATTATGCTTGGCTCTCATGGACCGAACCATATCAAGTGGGGTTCTATTTCTCCTTTCTGACACTCCATTTTGTTGGGGTGTATAAGGAGGTGTCCATTGGGATAAAACACCATTATCCCTCAAATAATCCTAAAACTCTTGGATTAAGTATGCACCGCCTCGATTAGATCGAAGGGCTTTGATACTTTTCCCTACTTTGGTTCTTAACTGTTTGAATTTCTCAAAACTTTCAGACTTATGCCTCATAAGGTACAAATAATAATATCGTGAGTAATCATTGATAAAGGTTATGAAGTAGACGAACTCTTCATATGTCTTAACACTCATTGGACCATATACATCTGAATGTATTATTTCCAAAGTACTCGTGACACACTAACCCGTTCCCTTGAAATGTTTCTTTTTCTTACCCTTAAAATGGCTCACATGCCCCAAAGGATTTCGTTCCATTGGGCCCAAGCCACCACATTTGTGTAACTTATTTAAGCGAGTCTCATTTATATGGCCTATAAGACAATTCCATAACTATGAAGATTTTTCATTATCTATCTTTGATTTCTTATCAATGTTCGTATTCAAAATTTCAGTTTTAGTATCTAGAACATAAATTCCATTCAAACACATTCCACAAGCATATAAAATATAATCATGTCGAATTTGACAATTATTATTTAAAAATAAAATCTTAAATCCTTCTGTTGCTAAACATGCAACATAATTAATATTCTTAGTGATAGTAGGAATATAATAGCAATTGTTTAAAACTAAAACAAGGCTACTAGGAAAACAGAGGCTATATGTCCCTACAGCTATTATAGCAACCTGTACTCCATTTCCAAGTCATAGGTCCATTTCCCTCTTTTGAAGCCTCCTACTATTCCGCAACCCCTACATAGAAGTATCAATATGAGTACCACAACCAGTATCCAATACCCATGTATACTCATAAGGATTTGTAGAGAAACTCTTTAGTATGAATATACCTTTATAAATTCGAGCCATTACTCTCATCATTATCTGATGAGCTTGTTCTAAGAGAAACATTTTCCCTTTTCAACTCCAGCGGCTTCATAAGATTTCTTGTGACTTTTAAACCTTTAAGTTTCTTCAACTTAAGGTCCTCAATATTCACTTGCTCTTTGATTTATTTTCTAAACTCAATCTCATTAATCTCAAGCAAGTCCATGAGTTGGGTTAAAGTATAGTTAGGAAAATAGTCCTTTAGCATCTCCTTGAAAGAACCATATTTATTAGGTAATCCCCTCCATACCATTTCTCTCAAGGACTTCTCATTGTACATGATACCCAGCTCCCTTAACAGCTCAGAGTTGTCATATATGTATATAACTAATTCTACAACTGAGGTGTCTCCCTGCAAGTTACTATGGAATAGTATGCTTTCCAGACTTTCCACCAAATTGAGACGATGAATCATGGATGTAAGATCCAAACCCTTGTAAACGTGTGTGTACTTGGAGAGCATGTTATCAAACATGAGCTTTGCAAAAAACTCATAGTTTCCCTTACGCCTCTCATAATCATTCATCTCACATGCAAAAACATTATTGTCGGGATGCATGGGACTTGGATAATCTAGATATTAATCAGTAGTAGTCCTGAAGAACTCTTCTAACAGTATTAAACCACTCACTGAAGTTGTAGACATTGTACTTTATATTGCCAAGAGGATGATATTAATATGAGTGTTCTCATTAGTGATTATATTCAACCTAGATATAAGAGAAAATTTGTTCAAATATTAGTATATGTACATGCATTTAATATAAGGTCTTTAATTAAATACATATTTCCTACTATTTAATCGACATTCAAATATCTCCTTCTATTGAATTTGAGAAAACCCGGTCAAACCAATTTTCCTTAGTAGGTAGCATCCATAGCCCATATATTATGAGCCCCACTTTAGCAAGTCAAGCCATAACAGACAACCATGGTTGGAACCCGTCCATTTGCATTCCATGTAATTGCTAATCTATTTGAGTTTTCTTTCTTGAGACATGTGTGCTCAATTGTATGACTCCTCAAATATGTCTCTAATCCGATATTAGCTCCATTGACATGGACAACTAGTCCATTTTGGTTAAGGCTTTAACCCCATCCAGTCTCATGGCTAAACACATGTTAAGGGAAAGCGTGTTGTACATGTCCTTACATCCGTTAATAAGGTTTATATCACGACTTATGATGGAAAGATAATTTACTGCCTTACTATTATTGTAGAGATTTAATTGGTGCAACTAGTCTCACCCTAGTTTAGGACTTATATGATGGATATAATTATAATAATAATTCTAGGCTATTTGGAATTATTAATCAGAGGGATCATGCTTAAGACTGACACATCATAATCATTTCATTATGCCAAGATTTCATATAGCGTGCAAAGCACATAAGGTCCATGTTTAAGTTCTTGCACCTATGTCTATAAGTTTTACCCTAACAAATTAAACAACGGCTATAAAACCATATGCAGAATCCAATTCCCATTCTAGAAATCAACTAAGTCAAAAAAATCCCTTAGGTACGCTTAAACTTATACGGATGGATATTTCTAGGTAGGAGAGGCCCCCTTAAAGTAAATGAGCAAGCAAGTCCAATCCTTAACAAAATAGCCATGAGCACTTTAATTTGTTATATGATAGACCATTATGATTTAAGGATTTTGTTCTTATAATCAAGTGAAGTACTGGATGACTCTCAATTTAAAGCATTTACACATGCGGTAACATATTGTTAATTTATATGATAATCATGATTAAGTTTGAGCAATACTTTAATCTAGTTGTCACATCATTTTCTACAACAATAATTGAAACCTAAGTCATGCGTAGCATACTTTCATAGAAAATACCACTTCAATATATTATCATCAATCATGCATGTCATAAGGCAGGCTCTGATATCACTGTTGGTTAATTAAGGTGGTTATTGAACACGCTAACTTGAACCGCAGAATTTCAAAACTTAAGATTAACCCTTAAGGATCTCCTAAGCATGGCATGATTGATATAATTAAAATTGAAACGTTCCATAGATGCTTACAGATTTATAAAACTTAATAATATAAATTGAGCATCTAAGATTAGAATGTTACTAGTCAATGTGTGCCTTTCCCTTTAGTGTGGCAATCCCTTAGAACAATCAGATAGTACAACGTTAGCATGATCCTCCAAACAAGGAGCTCTCATAGATGAACTAGTTAGTTGTTAAGCAGCTGCTAGATAGCTCATAGACCAACTCGAAAATATAACTAAGACGGCTTTTTCCAAAATAGGAATAAGCAATCAAAATAATTTTTATGAAAGTAGAGAAATTCGTGGTGGATATCATAAACAATTCACGAGGAAAAGAAGTCAAAACTCAAAAGGAAAGGCTGAATTGAAGTGACTAAAATATTTGGGAAGATGATGCTATTTAGAGCTAAAGGGGGAGCATACCGATGTGGTCCACACAGGATTTGCGAGCCCGTGTGGGCTAATCTACAAGATTCCCTTAGAGAAGCTTACTTCTCATGGCAAGACCCTCACATGGGCTTGCCTTGGCTACATGGGCATTATGAGAAACCTCACAAGCCCATAAGAGGTAAGCCTCGGGGGACTCCACAAGTGCTACCAACGCTTGCGAGGTTTGCTTGCGAGCAAGCACGTGAACCCTTCAAGTGTTCGCAGGCCTTAGCAAGATTTCTCGCAAGGCCCACTCATGGCATTCTGGTCTGATTAAACCTTTTCCCCTTTCCTTCTTGATACATTGGTCCGACCAAAATTGGTCCATCAAAACGAGTTTGACTCTCCCTTTATTCGCAGTATAGACCCTGCTTATAAGTTCTTTATTTAGTCCGCTGAAGGCCCAATGTGTGTGACCTCATAGGATCCCGAAGTATAGAGTTACTAGAATTTAAACTAAACTTGGCTTCCCATGCGAGAACCTTTAGGCTCAGTGTTCCATACCGATATGGAACCCGATAACTCTAGACGACCAAATGGACTTTCTAGGAAAGGCGTATGATCCCTGATACTCAAAACATCACATGTTTGTGACTTGATCCGATTCTGAAATAGTAACAAGTATAATACATTTCATCCATCAGGTTAAGTACCATCAAGTTTACAGAGCTTGGATTAAGTGTTAGCTCATGTAATAGCCGCATCTATCCTAGAATTAAACCTGTTCACAAAGAACACCACTCTCTTTAATGTATTGAGATTGAGTAGAAACACATTCTATCAATCTTATACTCTGTTCAAAGGTTTATGAGTGTGTGACTTCAACAAGAGGCCTTAAGGTACAACTCCCACTATATCACTATATTAGGAGCAGTGAATTCTATCTTGATTACTAGGCTTACCAATGAATGATCATCACTATACCCATAATCACCCGTATAATCTTGATTACCAAGGTATGAATAAGTATGACCCAAAGTATAACAACTCCCACACAAGGTAACCAATATCTCAAGTTTGAGGATACTTGTATTACTACTACTACTATAATAAGGCATGACACCAAGACATGGATATAGTTATTTCAAGGTGTTTATCTTATTGTTGTCTCCAATTTATTACCCAATTACATTCATTTGACTCAAGGTACCACCTTCAGCTCATGAGATCGGCTGCTTGGATCAAACCTAAGGAGTAAGCCTACTGATAAGTGTATATTTACACTTATAATCATTATATTTTCAATCATTAAACACTATGGTTTAAGTCACTTTATACTTCATATAAAAGATTTCACGTGGTATGTAGTTATTTTTTATGAAAATGCAGAAACTACGTAAATCTTGTAAGTAAAATGAACAAAAGTGGAATTCTATGGAAAAAGAGTGAAAAAGGTGCAAAAACATGTGTGGAACTTAAGGAATTGGCAAAGGATCAAAGATATCAAAGATCGGTAGAAATAGCAAAGAGGAATCATGTAAAAAAGGCATGACACGATAGTGACACATACATCGCGGTCGCAACTTGTTAACATTCACAATAGAAAGTTGCCAACCAAGTATTCACCATTGCAACATACATTCACGGTTGCGACCTTGATGGTTTTTTGGTCAACTCTTCTCTTCTTTCAATCACCAGATAAGATCGATCAACCGCCATCAACTACCAACCGAAAAGACACCTTTTGGAAGCTAACCAATCATGAAAAGGTGCCTTCCATTATGGATGAGGATGAATCTTTCCATCCAATCATATTGAAGTGATGCAACTTTTCGCTAATGGACATGACTCTTCATTTAGATAGATGCAACCCTTTGTACTCTATAAATAGGGTTCAAACTCAACCAATTTCATGGGTGGTGTTGTGTGGTAAAGTAGTGCATAGTGTGAGCATAGATAGAGAGTAGAAATTGTTTTGATTTCGCTGGTTCACAGTTATAGCGAGAAAAATGTATAAGTGATACGATTCTTATTTCAATCACTATATCTCTACACAAATTTAAGCATTTGCTGTATGAGTGTAATTGCAAAGGACTTGTCAATAAAAGTTTTAATTCTTCAACATTCTTTTATTCAAGATTCATAAAGAATAGGATCCTAGCGAAGGTTTTGTATGAGTCAAGACCGAATTCAAGGTAGACGTAGGAATTGTGAGAATTGACGACTCCCATTAAAGAGTGGATACGGTTTGATCAACTTCAGTTTTCACTTGCATACCTTACAACTTTACTTTGTTTTCTACTTATACTTTTTATTTCGAAGTTTATGATATGTCTATGTGTCATAACAAGTAATTCGTTTTGCTTCATTTATATTAATCAAGTTATATGCTTTCGAGTTAACTTTAAGAGTGATTTCGAGCTTAATAAGATTGTGTATAGTCACTTGATCTGTGATTATAACACTATTTAGTGAGCCAATATTTTTGGAGTGGTAACTTCCTAAATATGGCTATGTGAGAGCGACCAGTACAAAGCATAGTAATATTGTTATCCAGGTTCTTATAAGTGTCATAATTCATTTTCCCTAGATCTAGAAAAGTCATCTCATGTGTTGCTCTACGGTGAATATTTGAATATTAGGGCATCTAGAACTGTATTTGTTGAAGTTATTTAGTGTATGAAATATTCTTGATGATTTTGCATGTTTTTCTCTACTATACTTATTCATAGGGAACATCTATATAATTTACATCTTTTATAGTCTGTTCATACATCTGTACATTCATCTATCCACCAATCCAATTCTCCAATATTAATTCTATATTTTTGTTTACCCCATAACTCTAGTTGGTCTTTAGAACTGGTTTCTTCCCTATGGGATCAATATCTTTTAAAACTACATCGAAATTGTATACTTGCAGTGGTTACCATTTTACTATTTTGATAAGCGGTATTGACAACACCTGTTCGTATTTAGAACTTTTATCTTCTCGGTAGAAAGGTGGGGAACAAGGTTTTGGCTTCATCACTGAATATAACCCTCAAAATAAATAGAGTCAAAACCTTGCGACCAGCTACCCAAGCAAGTATTTTCGTTTCATTGATGTCTAGTCTCAATGAAACTATGGTTAGGGATATTTAGACTTTTCACAGTACCACATGTGTGCAATTCTCAAACCATATAGCTCCTACTATATCCTCGCACTTCCAGGCTATGAAATAGTCACAGACTTTGTCTTTTTATATCAATGAACATATACATATACTTAATAACATATATATAATACCAGCGAGATACACAATTTCAAAAAAATCATTGATATGTAACAATGATCCCTTATTATTGATAAATAATAATTTGAAACTATTTTTACATTAGTGACTAATAATGACATATCTCCCTAATTGCCTTTAGGGAATACATCATGTCTAACATATTATTGCTAAGAAGATGTCCAAGTTTATAAATCGTAAAATTCTTGCTCGATATGGGATTCCTCACCGCATCATCTATGATAATGGGGTTCAAATCTAAGCTGAAACAACCAAATTGATTGAGAGATATGGGATTGAGCACCATAGACCATCTCTCTACCGACTGCAAGCGATTGGGGTAGTCAAAGCATCTAATAAATCCATCATGAAAATTCTATCTAAAATGGTTATCTTATTTAGGGATTGGGCTAACAAGATACCTTTTGGAGTTTGGGGGTATAGAACGAGAATCTGTACTTTGAAAATCAAACCCCATTCTCTTTGGTGTATGGAATGGAAGATTTTTCCGATTGAAACAAAAGTCAAATCGTTAAGGGTTATCTTGGAAGCATAGTTTAATACAACCTATTAGGTTAGAACTATATTTGAGCAGTTAAACATTATTGATGAAGCATGATTGAGAGCCATAGATCATTTGTAAATATATCAGTGGTGCATGGTTAAACCCTACAATAGTCGAGTCAAGCATCAGAAAGAATCGTTCAATGCTGGTGACTTGGTACTCAAGTAGTTCAAACATGCTAACCCTGATACAAGAGGAAAATTGTGACCTAATTGGGAAAGTCCATTTGTAGTCGAGAAAGTCCTAAGTAAAGGAGTAGTCAAATTGAAGGATATGGATGGTAATGAATTCATGAGCCCTATCAATCAAGATACAATCAAGATCTACCTTATGTGAGTAAAGAAAGGATGATAAAAACAAAAGCTTGCAAATTTGAAAACCCAAAAAGGGCATATTGGTAAAAAATTAGGATAATCTGTTAGTTCAAAAATAGTAAAAGGGTGGACTAGTAATAAATAAAGACAAAATAAAGTCTATCAAACCTGTGTGAGGGGTTTCAGAAAAAAATAAAGACTAAAAAGTTGCGTGATGCTAATCAGAAAACAATAATTGAATAGTTAGCAATGGGAGACTTTTCACTTGAAATTGTTACAAGCAATTATAAACGAGTTAAAATCATTAGTAAAATTGGGATTCTTCTTAAAATTTGTTTGTATGTAATTATGAATGTGTGTTTCCATGAAAGTGTTTGACTCGCAAGGTATGTGAATATTTTCTTCTTTTATGCCTTGTTCCAATATTTTTATTGTACTTGCCAATAAATCACAAATGGCAATAATAACTTGATTGAACAAAAAAGTTGTGGTCTATGCAAAAGTCAAGGAAAGAAAAAAAGATATATGATAACAAAAATGAATGTCTACTGGATTCGAAAACTTGAAAAGGGCTTAGGACAAAAACTATTCAATAGGTTGAGAATATCCAATGCAACTCCCTATGAAAACTAGAATAAAAAAAAGTAAAATAATGAATCTAACACAAATCAAGTCACGCATTTTTTCTTTGTAATCTATAGGGCTGGTTCAATCCTCTTTAAATACACACGCCACTCGAGACTAGTAGTATGTCGCATATCCTTGGTTGGCAAAGTCTAAATCTGAGATATCTAACCCTTATACAAATTTTTATTCTTCAAAATCCTCTCAGTACCATAACTCAGCATAATGTAAATAACCCTTTAATCCCACTTATCTGCCATAAACTCTGGAAAATCAAGAGGGTAAGCAAACAAGTTAACTATGCAAAATAAACTAGGAATGTGATGCACCTCTTCATACTATTTGCAAAGTATAAGGAGAATGTGAGGTCTCCATATGTAACCCCACCAGATGGACTGTCTCTGGCTATAATTTAGTGAGAACATCAATAATCTTCCAAGAAAAGCAAACCCTGAAAATCTACTCCTCTATGTAAGTCAGTAGAATGAGAACCCACTCATGTGTTAGCAAGCTCTAATGGACCAAAGTAGTGAAAGCATCCTCATTGAAGTTTTTCGGGTTGTATATCTTGATATTTTCTAATTGTGGATTCTTCAAAGCCCAATTTTTTCAAGGATCTACACCTACAGTTGCAACAATCACAATGTGTAGAAGTGAAGGGGAGAAAGTTGAGAAATATTACTTAATATAGTGTTATATGATCCCCAATCCATTTCAAATCACCAGAAGCAACATCTAGATGAACCAGGGTCATAGTTAAGGTAAAAGCTGCTGGTGAAGCTCTGATGGCCATCTTCAAGATAAGATAAAGTAAGAGAAAAGAAGCCATAGTTTGGCCTAAACCATAGATATACTCACTCAAGACTAGTATAGAGACCATGGAAGGTCATGTTAGATGGTCTCTAGGGGTATTTTGATACCACTCAAACACTTTGTCAAAGCTACAACTAAGTGGTTATGGAGCATGCAATAGAATTTGATCAACTAAGTCAAGATTGAATATTCCTTTCAAATCACCAACTAATCCCAATACATAAGAAGGAATTACTATCTTCAATCCCCGAAGACATGGGATATTCCAAATGACACTGAACTCCTCAAACATTGGGTATAACTCCATATCACTGAAGCAAAACACCCGATCAATCGGATCCAAAATGAGCAAGCTGCACAAAGAAGAGAAAGAATAATCGAGTCATCAATATAATACCTCAAGTTCCATAGACCAAATTGCTTCAATTTCTTCCAATCTTGATCATTTAAATGCTTCAATAAAAGCCTCATTTCAACTTTGTAAGAAACAATAGCAAAAAATGAAGAAAAAAGCAAAATGAATGAAATTTAGTTGGTGAAAGGAGTAGAGAAGGCTCGAAGGTAGTATCAGATTTGAGTAAGAGTTACCGAGATTCGTTTTGAACCATTTTGTATATATACTATTAGTTTCAGATAGTTTTTGATTGGGTACCGGGTTCGATGATTATTTTAGAATTGATGAAAATGAACATAAATAAATGGAAAACATGTTCATACAAATTCAAGTTTCAAATATATTGAATTCTACAAGCTAATTGTTTTAAAAGAAAGAAAGAAAACAACTAAAAAGATTGAGACTCCTTATTAGACTCCTCCACAACATCTCAACTTGCGCTCTCTCCAACTATCACACTCCTAATCCTTTGGTCATTTCACCATTTCGACGTAAGATCTCTCAAATGGGTCACATCTTGCTCAGCCATATCAGCTCGCTCAACATCTCGACCCAACATCATATATGCCAAAGTAGTTAGTGAAGAACATAACATGCATACCATTTATCATTTGCACATTGCATATATTTACATCCATGCATAAAAACATATTCATAAAATGGTTTAGGGAAGAAACCTGCATGAGCTTTTTTTGTAGACAAGAGATCACCTAAAGAATGATAATCACGAGCCAGCCTCTTTGGCTCTACTCGGTAAATCTACAAATAATACTATGATATCAATAAAGGAATTGATCAATAAAAAGACATAAAAAGATATAGGCTTACATGAGTAGTCTCTAGCGGTGTAAAATCCAGCTGATCGATGGAGGAAGTCTATGAATTACATGTCTGCCCACTCCCATCATGAGCATATATGATGAATCTAGCATCGTGGATATGCATCCCTCCACCATAAGGATCTTAGTATGAGTTAGTGCAGGTACTTGGGTCTATCCTGTAGTGATACCACTAGAAGCTTGGACCCTCTTTCGAGGATTTGTTTACATTAATTGAAAAAAGCACAATCAACCACATGTGACAAACATAATGAAATTTCCAAAAAATAAAGGAAGCATACCTTGGAAATTATGGGAAAAAAACCCCTCAAAAGGAAAAGGGATTAACACTACATGAACTCCCTATAAGAGCCATCTAATGTAGATATATAAACACCTTCTCCATTCAACAAGGAGTTTTGATCCCTCTCCACCAAGTGTGGGTAGAACTATCTAAATGGAAGTGGTCTCAAAACCGGCCTAGCATCAACTGAGATTTCCATCCTGAACTTCCTCACCCGCTCCCCCCATGCATCACTCCATGCACATAGGGTTCTCAAACGAGGATTACTGCTCATCAAGCGCTAGCCTAGTCACCTGCACGATGCCCTAATGGGTACCCTCTTATGGGTCCCTAACAAGCTGTAAGATAATCAAGATAAATACTTTAAACATTTATATAAATAGTTTATACTAATCATTTGTAAATAATTTTCAAAAGAAAAGAGATACTTACTTGAGGGTGAGAGTCCTAAGGTTGAGCCTCAACTCAGAAATATCTCGCTTCACCGTGGTCCATGAATGGTTCAACTAGTGAAGGATCAGGGTGGTGCGAAGGGGTTTACCCCTGATCTCTGATGAGGTAAGAACCTGATACTCATTGGCCAAAATCTATAGAAAGTAAAACACAAATCATATGTAGATATAGAAGAAACCCATCAAGTATTCACAAGCTCAAAATATAAAGGAATCAAAAGAATACCTATAAAACAAAGTAGCTAGCCCTGAGCTCCATTTATCCTCCCCTAGCACAGACATCAAGTTTGAAATACAACTAACCAAGAGGAGATTGACATCAGTTCATATTTGGAACTTCGTGAAGATCCTCAAAAACTGATAAGAGCCCATAGCGAACATGGATAGATCCCCAATAGAAGAAGATAGTGGTTAACAAGTTAAGCAAAAAAGATCTAATGTATAGCTTCCTCTAATCATTGTCAAGAACCACCTAAGCCAATCAATAATCTCTCATTCGCATAATTCAAGCATCCGGTAAAGGGACTCACACCTAGCTACTCCTCTATATATACTTATACACACTCCTCAAAAGGAACATAATCCACATAAACATCAAAGCGGATCATAGTGTCCAAAAATGGCAAACCTGTCATAGCTACCGTGTTTGATGGAGTGCTGGTCATCTCTCTGACATGAAAATGAAATGTGTGTGAGCACGAGATTCTTGGTCCCTCTCGTGAAGCAATGATGAGAAGTATTTTCACTTATCTCTCTTATTCTTGTGATCCTCTTTGAGGTTACAAGATGTTTGGAGGAGTTCCTTGGATCTTTTGGAAGCTAAAACAGTTAAAAACTAACCCAAAATCATCCCAAAAATCATAAAAAAATAGAAAAAAAAAAGAAAAAACATAAAAAAAGCTAAAAAAGGAAAAACCAGCTTGTCCTGGACAAACCTGTCCGATTTTCAAGATTATTTCAGACTGAGCTGATGCCGGTCCTCTAGGAGAACCGTTACCAGCCCTCTAATGGGGCCAGTACCGGCCTCAACTAGGCTGGTTGGGCCGGTCCCAACCTGGTAGTTTATCAGGTCTGATCGGTCTCGGCATTGTCTACATAGTAAGGCCGGTTCCGGTTATCTTGTGAGGTACTCAAAAAATATTTCCTTGTTTACCATTGATTTAATTTTACCCTTCGAAAATATAGCATTTAAACTTCACATATTTACCATTTTTACTAAGCACTATATAAGTCTAAAAATTAGATTTTTTAGAAGTTGGAACTTTTAACCTTGAAAAATTCTTAGAGAGAGAAACTTTAGGGATTTTTGATAAAAAGTTAGGAAAATCTCTACATCCTTTTTCCGAACCTTTTCTCCAAAAAGTCCACTTTTTCATGTTCAAGTTAGAAAGAAAATGTATAACTCTTGAGTTTCCTATTCCCTTCACCAAAAATCTACTTTTCTGGCCTTTTCCAATAAAAATCAAGCAAAAAAGACTTTGGGATCTTGTTCTTTGGTGTTTCAAGTTCTAAAACTTGCATATTCAAGTCGAAGGGGTAAGATTCTAAGCTTTTGGAGATTCTTTGACGTGATTTTGTGCTTTATTGTCCATCCTTTTTTTATTTGTAACCTAGTTTGTTAATTTTCTCATAGTATATTACTGTTTTAGGCCACACACGACGGGAAATCCATTTTCCCTGATGACCGACCACACATTTTCCATGTTTGATTCAAAACAATAAAATTTGCAAATAAATTGAGTCTAAAATTTTTAATTTTCCAATAAAATCGAGTGGGGAACCTGATTTCCCAAATTTTAAATATCAATCGAGCATAGTGCTTTAATACTCACCCTATCTAACCTAGTTGGATGATTAATTGAGTCTTGTATGGTATTACTAACCCTATTTGTGGTGTGCTATATAATTGTGCTAACCCTTTATGATTAGGTTTTCATTCCTTCGGGTATTGTTTTGTAAAAATTAATGTATTTTGTAGATAAAATTTGTATTTAGGACCATTAGTACTACACAAAAAATGCATTATTCAATCCAAACCCACTAGGTAAGAAGCCCTTTACTTTACCGCTTTTATTTATTTTCCTCTACATGTTTACTTACAACATTTATTTATTGCTTTCTCGCTTGTGATTGCCTTAAATTACTCAAAATAAATTGAAAAATGGCTAGTAACTTATCAAATTATTTTAAATGTGGTGATCCGTATGTAATCTTAACTCATATAATGACGAAGTAGGTAACTCATTCAAACCCAAATCTCTTTACTACTGTGTAGTTTAGGCTTAACGAATCTAGGATGTACTGAATTTCTCGGAAGAGCGGATTTGGGTAATGACTTCGTAACAACGTGGATGAGAGGTTTAGGCCTTGAGCCTTTCCAAAACTTTTCTTTCACATTTTTTTCAAAAAACCCATGTCTTATGTAATGGAGTCGACACCTCGCGGCGGCCACGCGGGTCTGAAATGTCATCCACTCATAATGTGTGAGTAATATATGGCCATCTCTTTACTAGAATGGTCACTACTTGACTCGAGACTTGGTGCCCTTTGCCTTTAAGTTCTCAATGATCTCACCAAAGTCGAAATCTATAGTCATCTGCTTCACCTCGTTATCCTCTATCTTATCCCACCATAAGCAACTAAATGAGAGGGAGCTTACTAGACTAAAAGATACCATAGCTCCGAACCTTTGATCAGGTCCAAATCAGTCTTAAAAAGAGTCCTAGTGTGATGGGCTCCCTTTTTGTGAAACATGGTGATGAATGGTTTGTGATTAGGTTGAAAATAGAGGGAGATATAGAATAAAGAGCTCTCCAAACCAAAGAGAGAAAAATAGGATTGTGAATGAAATATATGAATATCTTGGCATATATACTCTTCCTACCAATTCATAAAAATCTGAAACTTCCTCTATCTTTTCTCGGTACATTTTCCAAAAATCCTAAGAATCAAATTCTCAAATTCTTAATATTTTAATTTTTTTTCTTTCTACATAATTTTCAATTCAAATTATTAGTCCTTCTAAAAAATTAAAAATTCCTAATCTTTCAAAAATTCAAACTTTTTCAAAATTCCTGAAACATCGAAATGCAAAATTTCATCTCAAACCTTTCCCTAAGTAGAGTCAAAATTCCTCATTGAGGAATTCCTACTAGTTCCTATTGAAAAAAAATTATATTCTATCCGGATACTTTCCTATCTTAAAAAAGTTTCAATCTCTTCGAATAAAAACAAAGCAATTTTATTCACTTTCCCCAACAAATCCTGTCAGTTGTTCCAAAAACTATTTCATCTCTCCTTGTAGAATTAGCCCAAAAAATTCCAAATTTCTTTTATGAATCACTTTTAGTGGATTATCTCACAAAAGTTCCAAATTCTTATTTTTGAACCACCTAATTGTGGTTTATCTCACAAAATCCAATTTCTTTTGATAAATACTTTCTTGTGACTTATCTCATTTCAATCTTTTTTGTGAACCACCCAATGGTGGCTTATCTCAAAAAATTCTAAATTTCTTTTGTAAACTACGTTCTAGTGGCTTATCTCAAAAAATTCTAAATTTCTTTTGTGAACCACTCTCTAGTGGCTTATCTCACAAAATTTCTTTTGTGAACAATCCAATGGTGGCTTATCTCACAAAACTCCCAATCCCTTTTTATGAACCTCTTTTTATTGGTTTATCTCATAAAACTCCAAATTCCTTTTTATGAACCGCTTTTTAGTGGCTTGTCTCACAAAAATTCCACATTCCTTTTTGTGAACCACCTAATGGTGACTTATCTCACAAAATCCAATTTCTTTTTGTGAACCACTTTCTAGTCGATTATCTCACCAAAATCCAATTCCTTTTTTGAACCACATTCTAGTGGCTTCTCAAACAAAATTCCAACTCTTTTGAACCACCCAAACCCAATGATGGCTTATATCACAAAATCCAATTTCTTTTGTGTGTCGTATTTGAAGTGGCTTATCTCACAAAAATTCAAAATTCTTTTTGTGAACCACCTAATGGTGGCATATCTCACAAAATTTAAATCTTTTGTGAATCACCCTGTGGTGGCTTATTATCTCACAAAAACTTCAAATTCCTTTTGTAAACCACTCAATGGTGGCTTATCTCTCAAAAATTCTAAATTCTGTGAATCACTTTCTAGTGGCTTATCTCAAAAAAACATTGATTTCTCTTGGGAACCACCTTTTGGTGACTTGTATCACAAAATTCATATCCATCTTGCTAATATCCTCACTTATCCAATTTCGAATACCACATGAATGGACCATTTTATAAGAAGCAAGTACCTCAACTTGCCGTAGATATCAAGCAATGGATGTCAAAGTCCACCACGATATGATCATTCTTAATTGAAGGGGAAAATTTTTTTTTTTCCTAACAGAATCAATAGAGCAATGATCAAATTCCCAAGCAGGCCTCTAACTCAAGTATGGTCTCTCACTCTTGTCGCACTCCTTATCATGCGATTATAAAGACATAATTCCATTATGACCTATGTGGGCAGACTGTGAGCATGATTTTTTGCAACATTGAAAGATGATGATGAAAGATTTAATTTTATACTTTTCTATCCGAATATTTTTAGTTCAAAGTCAATTGTCAAGATATGCCTTTGAGACCAATTAACCGAGCCTAAATACCTTGAAACCAATCAAAATCACTAAAAGTTGTCAACAATTGGGGTAGAGGGCCTACAGTGATCATATGATCATGGTACCGCCTTTGCAAACCCACTACCAATTTCGTACCGGGTTCACCCTTATTTCCCATTTAGTTGATTGACTTTCCACATTTTTTTCTATTTTACCCACCCAAAACCAGTACTGGGACCTCAAAACTGGTACCGGGTTCACCTGTTTTAGAACAAAAAATTGCTCTATTTCCATTTTTTTATGAATGAATTTTTACCCGAAATAGACCCACTTTTTTCCTATAAATAGAGGTCGAATTTATGTGTCTCGGATCAGAATTTTGCACCAAAAATTCATGCATTCTCACAAAAAAATAACCTCAAGCTATTACCCAAATTTTTGAAATAATTTTAAATAAAGAGAGTAATCATTGGATTCATTTACTTATTCATCACTAATACATCGTTCGGTTTTCGCCCAATTTCCGAACACCAACCTGTAACTCTTTTGAAGGCTATTCCGAGTTCTTGACTTTGAATCTATCATAAGGGTGGATTCAAAACAAAAAGTTATGAATCAAATCTAAGACTCTCAAAAATTATTATCTTGTTATTTTTGTTTGGGTAGTTTGAAAAGTATTAGAACCTTTAAGTTAAAGCTTAAAAAGGGATCGTGTGTCACTCTTAGGTTAGTTCCCTAACCTCAAATCTTGTTATATATGATTATGTATGTTTAAAAGTTAGAGATCAATTAAAAGTGCAAACTTGGCTTTAAAATTGAGTAAAAAAGAATCAAAAACCGAAAGTTGCTTGAAAAAGCTTGTTTGGGGACATTTTTTCCGCGATTGGGTTAAAGGGGGCTTGAATCCGGTACAGTGATCGAATTTCCTCCTATTTTAGTCGAGGGAAGAATGTTTGTATTTCGATATTTTACGTGTTTAACCTCCATTTTGCAGCTTTGCTTGGACCGATTTCGATTCTAAACCACTATAAGTACAGTGTATGAAATCTTAGATGAGTAGTTTCGTGTAAATACTTGTTTATTTCATGACGTAATGTGAGTTTAGCTAAGATTATGCTTAAAACAACATCCTTTTCCCCATCTTCATTTTCTTTAATCAATCATAAGCAATATGAATATGTTAAAATGAAAAATATTGGTATAGTTTATACTTGTAACAAAAAAATTAAGTTAAATAATGAAATAAATAACTTCGTCCAAACCCGAATCGCTATGTTAAGGTATATAATTGTACTTGGAAACGATGCTATACCAAAATATTCCTGAAAGAGTAGATCCAGGTGACGAGTCTGTGTTATAAGTTATGATTTTAGGTTCCTAAATCTTTTAAATTATTCTGAAGTAGCTTGTCCCTTCTTTGGAATAATTTTGATGGAAAGAAATCCTCGGCATGTCCCGAAAAATAGCGAAATGTCCCAAATTGTGAAATATGTCCCGAACAAGAAATTGACCGAATCCAATCGAATCGATATCCCCAAAAATGTCTTCCTCTCACAATACGGTTGTTAGGAAGAGAAGATAAGTAAAAGCTTAAGTTTATTTTTTGTCCAAATCTTATGTATTTATGAACTGGAATCGATTTTATTTATTTTTGCCTAATTTTGTTGCATTCAAATAGAGTTACATAGCATTATGATATAATTTAGGTCTTAACAATTAGGTTTTGTTGTCAGAATTCTATAGTTGTTAATTATACTCTGTGCAATTTGAAGCAAATTCTGAATTGTTTCTATATGAACTTATTTGCAATTATGATAATCGCTTTCAAAAATTAAAAGTGCAATTGTTTGTTTATTTTGTGGTTTTTTTTTAAAAAAAATTTGCTTGCTTCATCTGTGTTTTGTAATTGCTGATCTTTTATTCTCAATTGTTAGTTGTTTTTTAACTAGATAGAACAAGGTTGAGGTTGGATGAAACACTACCTTGCAGTCAATCCTTGTTTGGAGATATTTGCGTATTTGATTATTTATCACGGTTATTTAAAAAAGATTGTATCTCCCTAATCAAGTTCGGGATTGATGAATGTTTTTGTAAAAATCGATTGTAGGTTGAGAAGCAACACAGAGGGAATGAAGTCATAATATGGCATTATTTAGAGAATATGCAGTGAATATTTATTTTCTTATTTGTAGGTGTACACGTTTGCAACCATATATTTGATGAATGTTTTTGCATTAAGCCTGATATAATTTCAAACAGAGCTAGTACCAACTATGGATGGTATAGTTAACACGGTGTCAGCAATGCATCCGATTGTGCCACTGTTGGGTTAAATGAAAGCTCATGGGAAGTTGGTTTCGGTTGGAGCACCAGACAAACCTCTTGAATTACCGGCATTTCCATTTCTCATGCATATGTTTTTCTTCTCTCGTTGTTGCCAAAAAACAGAAATGAGAAATGGTATAGTTGTTTTTCTTCTGTTTTATGAACAAAAACAAGATTACAGTAATGGCTTTGGTGTGGCAATATGGGTAGAAATCAGGATTTGATTCTTGGAAGGGACTCTCTTGGGGCATGGTGAGCAATTACCTGATCGTGTTTTTAGTTTCAAGTTGTTTTTTTTTATGGATATTAAGGAATGTTCGTAGAAACTTGCCCTAAAAATGTTCCAAAGTGGTCAGAAAAATTGGCAATTCTCATGTATAATAATATCAAATGAATTTGTTTGTTTGGGTCAATCAATTTACATCGTGATCAATATTATCAATTAGTGTATCCTCTGGGACTGTGAAACAAATAGCTTATCAGGGCTTCTTCTGATCTAACTCTTACCATATCTTCGATACAGTTAAGTTCGTTAATATTTTTGGCTATCAGATTGTAATTGCTTTTACTCTACATTTGTTTGCATACGCTCGCAACATGTTCGATGAAATTCTCGACTTGAAACAAAGGCTTTATGCCACTCTTATACAAGGTATAATGACTTTGTTTTAAGTCAAGCATTTCATCGATAATGTGATAGCACTCTTATACAAGGTATAAAACCTTCATGTCATTGTTTCTTCACTAGAAACTATTGCAAACATAAAAGGGGAATATAATATATCAAACACATTAAACCATTATTATACCATTTATAATAACTTTCATTCATGGTTTATAATCTTTTTGCCATGATTTTTATGGTAAATTCAATACTGTTGTGAACATAAAAGAGAAAAACGATTATATAAATATAATATACCACTCTTATCATGAAAAGGTAGTAAAGAACGGGTATTATACCACTATTAAACCATATATAAGCATTTGTTTGTATACGTCCGTAACATGTTTGATGAAATGCTTGACTTGAAAGAAAAGCCTTATACCACTCTTATACAAGGTAAAATGGCTTCGTTTCAAGTCAAGCATTTCATCGAACATGTGATACCACTCTTATACAAGGTATTAGACGTTCATGTCAAGGTTTTTTTTACTAGAAAGTGAGTTATGTTGTAAACATAAAGGGGGAATATACTATACAAATATATTATACCACTATTATATCATGTATAAGAGCTTGCATACTAGGTTTAATGTTTTATTGCAATGAATTGTATGGGAAATTGAATACGATTGTGAACCTAGGATAAAAAAAGACTTTTTTTATACAATATACCACTTTTATACCATGTATAACGCCTTCATAAATAAGCAATAAAAATGGGTATTATAACTCTATTATACCATGTATAATACTGCGAGAAATTTTTTTCGAAGTGTATGTCATTTTAAAGATAAAATTAAGATAAACATAAATTCAAAGAGTCAATATGAAAAAATTAACGGTTTGTGATATATGAATGTTTGAAGTTGTGAAATTAAAATTAAAAAAAGAGACAGAGAGAGTAGTTATGAGGGTTAGACATAAGCACCATAAAATAATGGTAAAAGCAGACATGGAATCTAACAAATGCCAAAGTTAATAATGTTTCCAAAAAATTAAAATCTAATTTTTTGGGCATTTGCTTCAATCTCCCTTCATTTTTTCTCAAAAGCCTAGCTATAGCCCAAACCAACCTGGCTAACGAACTTGTTTACTTTAGATATGTTAAAAAATTTAATTTATCTAAACTTGGTAGAAGTTTAAATAACACGTTTTCTCCAAGTTTTCAAATTTTTTATTAACTTCCAACTGGGAAAAGGTGCAATAGTTTGCTTCTAAATAACACACATAAGCTTTAGGGTGGTTTGAATTTGGGCCTAATGTATCCATCACCCCCGAAACTTGTCCAAAATATATCACCCTAAACTTCTAATGTGACGAATACCTCCATAAACTTGTTTAGAATGCAATAGTTTACTCCCCATTGCCACTTGTCAGTTTTTTGTTGGTTTGACAAATACCTCCATAAGAGAAGTAGTAAGTCATTTAAGAAAAGTTTAAGCGGATAAAGATATATCATATTTAAATTAGCAGATTGCGTTATTCATCACTGCACATTCATCTACCTTTTCTATATGTTTTTGTTGAATATGGATCTTAGAGGATGTTTTGACACTTACCATGAGAATAAACTTCCGAGGTAGTAAACCAAATAAAAGGCAACTCAATTAAGCATTAAGTCAGGGAAGTGTCATGAGCTGCACTTGTTACTTCGCAAAACATCGCAACACATGTGCAAGACATGTCAAGGTAGCGGAAATGGGCAGCCAGGCATTGCGAAGAAATGTAAGAATGCGACAAAGCGATGCAATGTGCCAATGAGGACTCTCGCACTTGGGGAGAGCAAATTTGCCAGCCACAGACTAGGATTGGAGCAAAATTACATGGTGAGGTCCATAAGACGTATGTCAAGGTGTGGGAAAAATATAGTGCGAGGAAATATCAAAGGAAGGCAAACTTTTGCGAGACTTGGGCAAAAAATGGTAGTCTGCCCGCATACAGCTCGCACAGCCCAGCCTAAAATAGCCCAGATATGTTGCAAGGCCCAGAATCCCTTGCTGAATTCCATCACAGATTCCGGAATGTCCCAGCAACAGCAGAAATGCAAGGGAAAGCTCTAGAATTTGTTACTAAATGGACATTTAGCCCTCTAGAACATGGAAAACCTCCTAAAGCAAGATATTTTGCATATTTTAATGCATGATAAGTCTAGAACAACATAACCTAGCCATTAGATCATGTAATATTCTAGAGAAAAGATCTAGGCCATCCATTAAGGAGGTGGTATGCCTATAAATACCAAACCTCCCTCATTTTATGCATCATCCAAGATATAAGCTCTCTATGCCAAGTAGCATAAGTGTAAGCTAACTCTTGTAAAGTCTCTTTTTGTGTAATAAAACACACTTTTTTGACATTATGTTCTTGCTTCCTTCATTTTAATTGCTAGCTAAGCATCATTCAAGTAAGGCTTACTTAGTTCTCTCCTAAGCAAGTACTTTGCGAGATCGAGCTAAGGCCGCATGTACGCATAGTGAAACGATTAGTACTTTACAGCAGAGTCTAACCTATATCAGAAGCATCATTAGTATCTATAGAGGATGCATCTGTGTCTTCAAGGGAGTGAAGAATACTCTGAGGCTAGAAGACTATCTTAAAAGAAAGTATCATCTATGTTAACCAATTTGAGGATAAATTAAATGCAGGAAATTAATTTCAAATTATTTAATAAAAAAACTCAAGGCTTCACGTGAGTAAACTTTGTCATTCATTTGCGTATAATTTAATTGCTCAAAAAGGTACATTATCTATGAAAAAAGACAAGATGATATTGACAGCTTGGAGACAAAAGTACCTTTTTCTCTCCTATAGCAGAGTAACACTTAGCGACTAGTTTTTTAGCAGCTCCATACAAACGCCACTTTCCTATCTCTAAACTAAAAAGTAGCTGAGTGTGAATGAGATGATTAACAGATTACAGTCCTTAGACTCCTTACTGATAAAGACTTGATTTTAAAGAGACAACGGGAAGAATTCAACTATAGTCTAAGTACAAAATGAAAGATTTAAACCTATAAAGAGCAAAGTTTAGTAGATGAACTTGGTGAAGTTTAATTGAACTTCAAGATCACTCAAGCTATCTCAAATTGCTGCCTATCTTCACTTACAAAAGCTTAAATTTTTCATTTCAAAACTTGTAAATCACTAGCTCAAGTGTTGAGTTAGTGTGGGGGAGCCTATATACATTAAGGATGGTACTTAGTGTATTGGTAAAACTCAGAGCCTAGATATAATAAGGAGGATTTTTCTATATTGGTAAAGCCTAGCTGGGATTACAAGGAGGTTACTTATATCTATAATCAGCATTGTAGTGGTTTGTTTCCCCACTCATTGAAGGAGAATCTAAATTAGATTATGATGGTTAATCTAGACAAATAATGAACATGCAAACTAGTATGGTGGAATTTCGAAACTTAAAATTAACCTAAAAGGAACTCCTAAGCATGGCATGATTGATATAATCTTAGTTAAAACATTCCATAGATGCATTAGGTCTATAAATACTTATTAAAAGAGACCTAGCATCTAAGATAGAGCATTAACAATTGATGTGTGCCTTCCCTTGCTGTGGTAGAGCGATCCCTTAAACCAATCGGATACAATTTTGTTATCATTAGCTTCCAAACTAGGAGAGCCTCTATGAGTAGTCTACATGAACCCACCAACCAATACCTTAGAAGGAGGGAAAACTTGTTAGTTAACAAGTGCTTGCTAGACTACTTGTAGATCAACCCAAAAATAACTATGAAGGCTCTTTTTTAAAATAAGATTAAGCTTTAAAAATAATTTCGCAAATAAAATAGAAACTCAGGGAGGATCTCAAAAATAATTAAAAAAGAGTCAAGAATAGAAGTGATGTTCAAAGGAGGAGGAGGGCTCCTATTTATAAGAGTAAGGGGAGCGAAATTGCTCCCATTTTAGCAATGTGGGATTGAGAAAACCCCATTCCACACGCGGGTCAACCTCATGGAGCCACAAGATTTGCGAGTCAACCCATATGCACAACAAATGTATGTGGGATGTGTGAAGCCCACAAGGGAAGCCCATGTGTGCTTCCCTTGTCCTGAAAGCCCACTTACGGGTGTGCTGGTGGGCCTGCACTGAATGCCCATGCAAGCGCTTACGGGCCTGTAGCCCACTAGCATGCACTAGCGCATGCGCATGTGCATGCTGGTGGCTCGTGAGCCCTTTTTTGGTATTCCCATTGCTGCCACACAAGCCTCTTCCCATGAACAACCTGTGTTCACAAGGCTCACTCGCAACAGGAAAAATCCCTTGCTCCAGATACTACATATTTTCCCTAATTCCTCGTTCAAGCTGTTATCTAGTATGATCATTTAATGGTGCATCCAAACAAAATTGACTATCCTATTATTTTCATTATAGACCCCATATATTAGTTCTTTATTTAGTCTTGTGAAGGTCCAATGTGTGTGAACTCATAGAATCCCGAAGTATAAAGTAGCTAGAGTTTAACATAAACTTGGATTCCTATCCGGGAACCTTTACGCTTAGTGTTCTAGAATGATATAGATTTTGATGATTTTAGATGATCAAATGAGCTTTCCGACAAAGGTATATGATCACCCGATACTCAGAACATCACATGCCTATGACTTGATCCGGTTCTATATTAGTAACCAATACAATACAGTTCTTCTATCATGTTAAGTACCATCTGATTAACAAAGCTAGCTATCTCAGAGTTAGACTTGTTCATGAAGAACACCACTCACCTTTATATACTGAGATTGACTAGAAACTCGTTCTATCAATCTCACAATCTGATCAAAGGTTTTTCTAAGTGTGTTACTTCAACAAGAGGCCTTAAGGTACAACTCCCATTATATCACTATATTAGGAGCGATGGATCCTTTCTTGATTAGTTAGCTTACAAACGAATAATCATTACTATAATCATAATCATCTGTATCATCTTGATAAATAACATAACTCTAATATAGAGCAGCCCAATCATGCTTGTTTGGGTTGGTGTAATCCCATATCTTCTACAACCATCCTTGGTAGTAGCTATTAGTCTTAGTAGTCTCTCGGTGAGCATGGTGTAGTGTAGCAAAGGAAGTGTGCTGAGACCACTTCTGAAGGATGTGGTCAAGTTAATTTCGTGATCCAAGCTACGGGCATGAGTAGGGTAAGAGTCTCTAGGCACTTGCTCAGTCTTCTTATACTATAGATAAAGCCATTCCAAAGAATAGGAAGTGATAACCTCAAACCCAGCATCTAGACATCGTGGGCACAGGCATGGGTGGAAAAGTTAGTGACCCTCCACCAAGGGCAAATCCATCGGATTTGGCTATATGTGTACCCTCTCATGATGCGTATTTAGTCATCTACTATCAACTTATGATGATCAGCAGTGTAAAGTCCTCTCTCATCATAATAGATGACCTTGTACTTCTTCATGGATCATCTTGACTCATGGATGAAGACTAATTTCTCCAAGAGCTAAACTTGTAGTTTTGTCTCAATACTAATTACAAATGAACCAAAGAGAAGAGATGAGATTGTGTGTTTAACTCTAGTAACATGACGTGGTCTCTAATCAGGTTGAGATTAGCTTTGGAAACCTCCATGCATAGCAAATTATTCTCTAGTCTGATGGCGATAGGAGAAGCTCCCTGAGATATGCTAGTGATGACAAAGAAGAGTCGAAAAGGGACAACGCTACCTACTCTACACATGAACTCCGACATGACCTTTAAGGCCACCATGTATGGTTAAGAAATATGATATCTCGGAGTAGCTAAGAACTAACCTAAGCCCTCTACGACTTGGAAGCCTCGAATCTCCAGAGGATGAGATAGCAATTGGTTAGTGGAATCCAAGGTCCACAATCCTCTTAGTGAGTCCATAGCTACGAACCAATAACTTGGCACCGTGATAGGAAATCTTCGGAGAAAGGGTTGCCAAAATGGCCTAGTACTTCTTGATCATGGGGTAGAATTCCAGGTCAGACCTGATCTAAGGGATCCTATAATGTAAGCATCGCATGAATTAGTATGGTGTTAGTGGGGGTGAAAAATGAGATATCGAAACCCCAATAACTCAAAAGCCTCCAATTTCTTCCAATTTGGATTATTGAGTATCCCAAAGAAAGACCTAAGTTGGGTTTTGTAGCTCTCCATGTCAAAAAAGAGAGAAAGAATCGAAGAAAACAAATTAAAACTATGAAAAAAGGCAGAATTGTCAGGTGCCCCATTGACTGACGTCGGTGCTAGTCTAGCTACTCGATGATGGTCAGCATCAAAAGGGCGGCACCATTTTATACTAATAGACTAGACCACCTTGGAGGCTGGCATCGTCCTTACACGCTTAGCCAGCCATTTTTGCTTCATTTCTTCACTTTTTATCTTGTCGTACTTGCAAAATCAACATGAATTTATGCCATACATATTTATTAAATCCATAAGGAAATGTGGACATCCAAAAAGAAGAAAGTAGTGATATTTTATTCATATAATAGCCCGGAAGAAAAAGAAAAAAGAAAGTACAAATTCTAAATTTAAATGTATCCAATGTATAGGACCATAGACCATCAAAAGATAACAAAAAAATATACAAGCTCTAAAAGTATCAAGAGCTAGCATCCCTACAATCATTCTCACTTGCCTCATCATCATCATCCTCCTCATTTCATGAAGGAGAAATCCAAACCGAACCTCTTGGCATAAACTGCTACTGGTTTTCGAATGAGTGCTAGTCTCTGTAGGGTCATCCCTCTAATGAGTTTGACTACTATTCTCAATCACCCTCACTAAGCTGCCTGCTGATTAGCAAGCTTGGCCTCCGGCCAAGAAATGCTAGATCTCAACCCATTAATCGCTGACTCCTACTACTTATTCTTAGCCCTACTCTTCATCCTATTTTCCTCAGAAAGGCAAACCCATCCTCTAAGTCAGTCATATCTCTCTCCAATCTCTCCTGAATATATCTCATTAAGGCTAGCTCCCTCTATATTACTCACCTAGCCTCAATCTTGATAGTAAGGCGGTCCCTCTCCATGATCAAAAAGTGTTGGTCCTAAACAGCTTAAAATAACAGCAAAGGGGGGTGAATGAAGTTCATGGTTTCCTTGTTCGGATTTGTAAAAATTCTTTAACCAAGTTATGTTTTTAGATGCAAGCTGAGTTTATCGTGTTGGGTTTAAAAACCATAAACTACTTAGCCTTGCTGGCACAGTTTTATCTTCAATCGCTTGTTGCGTACTCTACTTAGCAAGAATTGGTTTTTCAAGCAAGGTAGGTAAAATAGACAGAATAATGAATGAGATTGGATGTGATAAAGGTAGATATAAGGTTAGAACTTTTACACTTGAGATTTATCCTAGTTCAACATAAAGCCTACCTCTAGTCCCTGGATTCCTTTCCGAGCTTTAATTCACTAGTGATTTGTTCCTTCCTTAGGCAGAGAAGCCTTTACAACGGGTAGAAGAGATTACAGAAAGTACCTTCCTTTCTAACTACCTCTCAACTCAATTTAGGTACCCTTCCTAAACTAACACTCAGATTTTTCAACGAAAATGTGAACAAAGGAATTCAACTTATAAAATTATTTAATCCTTTACAATATTAAATTTAAAGTGCTATTCTCTCTATTACAAATAGATTTAGACAAGATGTGTTTGCTGATTGCTTGATTTGGAATTTCTGAAAGCTGGGAGTATTTGAATAGAGTTTTAGCTCTTAGAGAAATTCAAGGTGATTCAGAAAGTTTGAACACCTTCTCTAGTCTTCTATTTATAGTCGAAGGTCTTGGAATTAACCATTGTAAACTTCTCATCCTGACAGTTCTTCAATTTCTCCTCTTCAAATCTTTCAAATTTTCCTATTAGAGATAAATTCTAGGACATTTAGAGATAAAAATTTCGAACATTGAAGCGTCAGATAAATCCGTTAATCTAATGCGTCAAAAATTCATTTCCTTAAAGTAATTCGATCTGATAGAGAGGTGTGCGAGTTACAACATGGAAATATGAGAATGGTTGACTTGCTCATGTTGTAGAGTTGCGTAGAGATACTAAGAAATGGTGCATGCTAGAGGATTCCTTTTGCTTTGGACTTCAGTGAGGGATCTTCAACATTTGGTACTGACACCTTTTGGTTGTGAGGACCACTTGAATATCTTCTTTAATTTCAGCGTCTTTTCTCTTGAAAAGCATCAAAGGGATGTTTGTCATAGAAACCGTTAGTAGCATATGTATCATTTAATTCTCTAAGTGTTAAAGTAACTCATCATAGCTGAGTGAATATTTTTAAGATTATATAATACTAAGATTGACTCAGCTTTTCTTACTCTAAACCATAACTTAATTAATCACTTAGTAAACTGAGTTGTTTTCCTTTAAACAAACTCAAGTAAACTTCATTAATTAAGAGTATACTTAGTACTCAATTAATTTCACTATCCTAGTCAGTTTGTTATTTCCAAAACATTTTAAGTACTGTGAAGTACTGTTAACTTGAGTTCAACAAAAAGCTCCGGAAGAAAAATAACATTAATATATACACATGCATACACATACATTTTCATACAACCATGTAATAAAAGACCATCAATACATGTCCATAATAATGCTCATTCATACACATATATATGCTTCAATAAAATGTTTTGCAGGAGTATACCATAGCCATGGCAACTTATGCCATCAACAAATCCTAAATGGAGAAGTATTCGCGAGCTATACTTGCTGCCTCAACAATAGGAACCTTCATAAAAGCAAAGTCAAAGGTAAATATTAGAATATTAATGTTGCAAAAGCATGGAATCAAGCTTAGGGTTTAAAGTCACTAACGTGAGTCACATCCGCTAGAATGAAATGAATAGGGAAGGAAGGGTTATCAAAATGCATGGTCTCTCTCTCTCTCCCCGATCGACTCAACAAGTGGAAAGGGGTTTCCATCACCCGACGCAGTACCCCTTCCATAGGTCTTGACCGTGTGAGGCTCTTTAACATGAGGATCGAGAGAACTTTTCTCTCTACTCTCACTCCGCCGCATTGCACCAAAGGTCTCTCGAGGCTGCTCCTCCCCTCGATCAATGCCTCGCCTCTTGCTCTAATGGGTGTTCAAGACAAACACAAAGAAGGTTAAAGAATTAATAGTTAGTTATGTAAAATTAAGATAGAAGGCAAAGATCTTTAACTTATAAAAAGGCAATATCACTCGTGGTTAAGAAGAGCATGCTGAGCTGAAGCCTGCTCGACCGCACCGGTTTAAACATTCAGATTCAATGGTAATCTAGCATGGGCAGATGCAGGGGTAACAAATCAGGGTATCCTTCATATCTGTGTTATCATCATCAAAGTCCAAAGGGCCATCATCATCGTCACTCCCGTTACTCAAGATGTCTTCTATCTCCAAGTCACGAGGATCTTCCCCCCTCTTCTTGTAAGGGCACATGGGAAGGATCTAAGGCATGAAAGTCTAATAATCTCTACCAACTAAAGTTAGTCATAGCCCACCTCCATTAATAAATAGCTCAAAATCTTCGGTGGCATCAAATGGGGATAAAAGACTCATGTAACACTCCTAGTGGTACACATCTCTTGATCATCCTACTAGTCCTCCACCTCTTGATGCGCTCCCTCAAAAACCACTCTTGGGTGTAGGGGCGCTCTAACATAAGCCTATAATCATCTACTCGGCATCTAACTTGGAAAGTCCCCATCCGATTGGCTAGAGCCTCCTAGGGATCTATCTGTAGATGCGATATGGCCAGATACATAATGCAGGCATACAAATAAAGTCAACATCCAAAGACCTAAGGTAAAACATGTGTATTGAAATGCAAAAAGAATGAAAGAGAGCATACCCAGCCGTGATGAACATAATGCAGATACTCTCTATACCAGGATAGGTCATCCTCTTGATCCCTCCATGATTGCATCCAATACATAATGAAGTGGCCCTCTGCTCTCTCATCCCCTGATACCTGTGGCGAGGGAATGACTCTATGCTTAAAAGTCCACAGCTACGAATAACAAGCAAACAATGTCAGTACAAGAAGCATAAATAAATAATGTGATCAATGTCAATAAAATGTGCTCACCATAATTCATAGAGGGCCAGCTTTTATCTCCTTCATGGGGCGGTGAGTGCATCAGTCCAATCCGTAGTAGATCTGACCCAAAATGTCCCTACACCAATTCCACTTGCGAATGTCTTCCTAATTTGCTAAGGTGGGTAGGATGCTATAGTTGAATGCACAGTCAGATGTCGTATAAAAGACAATGGTCAAAAGCACCACTTTGAAAGAACACACGAATTGTGGGACCTGCTTCGAAGTAACATCCTTAGCACTTATTAGAGGCACAATATGTGAATGTGTAGCATCCTAGAATCAATAAGACGCACCCCCAACAGATTCTCAATACGGTCTAGCATGACCTTCTCAAGAGGAATGAAATCATAAAATGATCAAACCACAAGGTCTTCCTCATCCACCTCAAGCCTGTCATAGTAAGAATGTTTAAAGGAGCAATGGTTAACTCCCTTATGGTAAATGGAATGTGTGAGTGGTCTCACTCCATCTTTGCATGAGCGCTCTCAAGGCCTTCTTGGAGGTAGGTAAAGCGTTGATCAAAGGACTGGATCTTGTAACCCAAATTGCATCCACTAGCGTTTGGTCATGCCTAGCCTTGTCGTCAGCCTAGATCTAGGCCCATGACTTGCTGCAATAACTAGGGCACCGATAGTCACATATACCTGGAGATGCAAACGCATGGAGGAAGCAAGCTCATATAAGTTTCATGCATATAAGTCATAAAAAAAATAACAATTACCAAGGACTAGTAAATTATATTAAATAAAAAATTTGAACGAGTTCCCTAATTGTGAAAATAAAATTCTCATCTAAAATAATGTGGTGCATGATAAATAATAAAGCATTTAAATAAATAAGACATTCTCTATTTAAAATGTAAGCTAACTAATTAAAAATTCAATTAACTAAATAAAAGATATTACTTAATCTAATAATTAATTAACTAAACAATTAATAATATTAATTAATTTTGAAAAAAACTGAATCAATAGCCTTCCTGGATAGGCGGTGGATTGATTTTGCAAATAAGACCACCATTGGCCTTCACCGGGTCGGCTAGAAAGCCGGTGGTGCAGACGAACTGGTGGCGATCCAGGCTACAACTCCGATGCAGAGCCTATACTGGGTTTTTCTTCAGCAACATGCCCTCGAATGCTTCCTAATCCATTTTATAGATCCAAATCACTCCTAAAATATAACCCATCACATCCTAATCAAATTGCATATATCAATAACTAAATACCATGCATTTTTCACATCTAATGTTGTCTAAATTTGAATTTCTAATGAAAGCTCAAATTTAAATATGAAAATCGAACAAATAACTAATAAATATTAAGCTTACTTCTTGTTGGGAAGCATGCTTAGCGTGATCGGTGATCAAAGCAACCCTTGAATTGGGAAAATAACCGAGAAATGTTTCCATCACCAAAAGCGCATTAACCATCAAAATGGGAAAAATCCGCAACCCGTGCTTGCCTTCTTCGAGTTCTTCAAGTCTAAGCTCGAATTTTTTTATGTCCTTGGACTTTATTAAACATTTGTTTTGAAGAAAGATGATGAAGAAAATATTTGGAGAGAGAAGCTCTAGAGTTTGAATTTTAAATGAAAAGGGGGAAATTAAGAGAGAGAAGGTGGGAAGGCTTTCACAAGCCTCCCTAGATTTTGGTTCCCCTCCTCCCTACAAGACCGGTAGCGAGTAGCATAGCCCGTCGCCGAACTACAAGATCAGCCCCGGAGCATGCTAATCCATCATCGAGCTGCCAAGGATGCCACCTGCGCTAAGCGCCACCTCCGACATCATCGTTGGTGTTTTCACCTAATTTAGGTCGATTCTCGACTTTTTTTCATGAACAAAATACACAAATTAATCTCTTTTAAACAAATTTCTCCCAAATAAATTCTTCTAAATAAATAAAAATCCATTAAAAGGGCAATCATATTACCTTTGAAATTATCCTCATTCGGGACACCCGAACCTTACACAAAACTTATCAAAATATTTTCACATCGAATCAACATCTTGTATGGGAAAATTCAACCTCTTTAAGGATGCCTCCATAAGATTTCGGATAAGATCTAATTTCTTCTACTTTATTACTTTATTATTTTCTTCACGTTTTAACTTTTGAATGAAAGAGTAAAATATTTTAATTCCAAAATGCCAATCAAGGAATTAAACCTAATTTTCTTACATTGCTAATTCCAAAATACTTCTCTTACATACAAGTTTCAAACCATACCAATTACATTCCAAGGTTATGATTAGGCGCTTTAACTCTAGAAGTCAACTTTGTCAAAGTTCCTACGGTGCACTTTCTTACATAAAGGTCCACAGAGAGAACCATAATTACATTCTAAGGTTACAACTAGACACTTTAATCCTTGAAGTCAACCTCGTCAAAGTTTTGAACAGTGCACTTTCTCACCTAAACGACTGAGATAACCATACCTACTTTCCAAGGTAACAATTAGGTTATTTAACACTAGGAGTCAACCTCATCAAAGTTCCGAAAGGTGCACTTTCTCACCTTAAGGCCGACTTCAACAAATCATGTCAAACTAGGTATGATTTCTAATTTTTGCTTTTTTTGCGTGACCACTCTAACTTGTATCATTAGTGATCTCACGAGGGGAAACTTATGAGCATGAGATTTTTTGTCCCTGTTTAGAAATGATCATGAAAGCTTATTTTTATACTTGCTCTCTAAGCTTTTATTGATCCACAATTGGGTTAAGATGACATCATGAGAAGTTACTCCGATCTTCCTAACCCTTTATTTAAACTATTTATGCTTTCTATTTTCCTTCTCTCTTTTTTTGAAAATGAATACAAGTGTTTTTCGTACTAAAGTTTTATTTTCTTCATATTAGAAAATAATAGAAAATACATGAAAAATAATGAAAAATTATTAAAGTTCATAACATGATAGAAAATTAAAATAAAATATAAAAGCCTAAAAAATCGCTTGCCCCTCTTATTTTCCTTCGCTAGTCTTGGTGGGGTGTACCGAGCCCAGTGCCCATTTTGCTGGTCTGGTGCCCTTGTTCACCAGACTGACTGCGCTTTCATACCAATGGTGGCATGCTTTATAAGGCCGGCCTCGGCCTATAAGGCAGGGGCCTATAAGGCAGGCACCAGGAAGAATCTTTATTTTTACACTTTTTTCAACTATTTTAAGCAATTTTCCTCTTTTAACCCTAACTTTTTAATCGATCTAAAGACGTATAAAAGGCCAACAAAGAGGGAAGATTAGTGAACACATCATCATTTTCTACTTTAGGGTGTGAGATTTTTGTTTGGTTAGAAAAAATAAAATACTTGGGAAAAAAGTTAGGAAAATCTTAGTAAAATCACCTTCCTCTTGACATTTTTTAAATTTTCTTGACTAAAACCTTGTTTGGGTCATCACAAATAGTATATCTCCAAATTTCCTTTCCATAGAACCTAAAAGCCCTTCAAAAGCTCCATTTATTGCATTTTATTTTATGTTTTTTCCATTTACTCAAGTTTTCTTAAACTTCTTCAAAATCAATTAAAAAAAAAGGCTTGGAAGGACTTCTCTCAAGGCATTTCAGGCTCCAAAATTAGTGTGATCACATTGGAGGGGTATTCTTCAGTGTTTATGGAGACTTTGGGGTAGTGATTTTGTGTTTATTTATATTTTTGGTTGGTTATGTGAGTGAAAAAAGGAGTTTAACCCAGTGCCCCTATGATTGGATAGGCGCCCCTGTGATAGTTCAGTGCCCCTATGACTATTAGAGGGGCGACAAAGTGATAACAAACGTGTCGCTCCTACTAGACCAGCCTCAATTTTAAAACCCCCTTTTCATTTATCTTATAAGAGAAACAAAAGGATTTACAATAATTTGCATTGTATCCCTAGGGCCTTTATTCCGAGTTGGTGCCTTTGTATGCACTTAGCCGCCATAGGATGCAAGACTGATGACGGTCCTCTAGTGGCCATATTAGGCCGCCACTGGTGGCCTTAGAGGGTAACTAGTCTATCCTTTTGGACAAAACCACCCCTTTACCATTTTTAGCCTAGTTTCCATCTTTTTGCACCGTTTTAGGATCCCTCAATGATAGGAATACACATTCCTCGATATCCGATCTCATTTTTTACCATGTGGCATCTTCAATCAATTAATATGAGAAAGAATCGAGTTGAAAATGAATTTTTTTACAAGAAAATCGCTTTGGAAACCTGAATTTCTAGTTTTGGAAATCAATCAAATAAGACAATTTTAATCAAAACCCTAATCTAACTTATGTCATATCTAACCGATTCTTGTATTGTATACCAACCCTTGTGGTGTGATATATTATTGTGCTAACCCATTATGAATGTAGGTGGATTTAGGCTAGATGTACGTTAAGATTATTTTCTTTCGGATATTGTAATTTGTAATATCAAAATGTATTTATAGATCAAATGTCTTTAGGGTCATTTGTATCGATCCCCAATTATGTATTATTTTATCCCTACCCCTTAGGTTAGAAGCCTTTGACTATATTTGATTTTCTTTACGTGTTTATTTACCGCACTTATTTATTTATTATTTTACTCTTGTGAATGTTATAAGTCACTAAATATAATTCAAATATGACTAGAAATTCGTCAAAAAATTTAAAAGTGGTGACATTTATCTGACATAACTCAAATAACGACAAAGCAGGTAACTCATTCTAACCTGAATCTCTGTACAATGGTGCGGTTTAAGCTTAACAGATCTAAGTTGTACAGAATTTGCTAGAAGAGTATATCCGGGTGGCAACTCCGTAACATAGACTAGAGGCTTAGGTCCCAAGCCTTATAAAACTTTATTTTCGCTCAACATAAAAATTCTCACGCCCCATCTCACAAGGCCGGTGCCTTGCGGTGACCGCGTGAGTCCGAAACGTCTTCCGCTCACAGTTGGAGTGGAACTTCAAATATCACCTCAAAATATGAAGTGTGAACAATGTTAACATACTCAGAAATTTAAAGAATCATATTTATTCAAAACTTCAATCTTCTTATTTGTTTTGATTCGTTTAATTTTTTAAATTCTTATACTTTAAATAAATATTATTTTATTATTAAAAAATTAGTATCACTTTTAAGTTAATGGTTTTAAAGTTTGAAGTGAAATTTTAAGTGTAATATTGACGTAGCTACTTTAAATTATAGAGTAAAGTAGAGTGCAAAGTAGCTTATGAAGTTAAAGGGTTGGAGATACCTGAGCTCCACAAATGATTAATTTGGCATCATTGTTCTACCAGTGAATTAAGGAGAGTAAATCATCATCATAGAACCTTTTTCCTTATTTGATTTCGTAAGTGATAATATTTTTCAGTAAAAGAAGTGAACCCATAGATTATGGTTAACCTATGCATATGTAATGTTTTAAAAACCACTAAGCATTAATTGAGCGGCTGGGACATCCAAGACCTATGTCGGGACTAGTTGACGCCTAGGTAATTTGTATTTTCTTATTTTTCAGGTATATTAAAATTATAAATTCAATTAAAATGTAAATTATAGAATTAAAAATACAATATATAACATTAACAATAATTAAAGATAAAAATGAAAAACATATAATGTTTTTATCAATAATTCTATTGTACATGGTATGTATCACAATGTACCATAATTCTATCTAAAATGCATTTAATGAACTAATATTTAATTGATAATAGATAAAAGCAAGGAAACAATATCTTATTGTTGTATTCTAAGTAAAGAATTTAAGGTTTGTTGGTTCTAAGCTCAGATTTTGGGAAAACCTCAAAGGGAACCTCAATCGGAAGTAAAGTAGCGTTTCAACCCATAAAAATCTAAAGGAATTCTTCCATCAACATATAACAAATGTTCAGAAGATGGTTAAGGGACTTTTAAGTCACTCAGCTTTAAAAGTCACGAGAGGTGACATAGCATTAAATGTCGTCACGCCCCAAAAGCTCATATCTGTGAAAAATGACAAATTTGGTTGCTGACCATGGAACAAAAACATCTTCTTTTATTTACTAGTAGACAATCGTACATTGTGGGGACCAAGAATCTCTTTGGCAGAGATCACGTTGATTCATTTTAGACTTGCTATCTCTAAACAAAAACCTAATGGAAATGTTCATAGAGACAACGAGCAGAATTTCAGCAAGAGTCCAAGCTTAACAAAAACATTCTCTCCCTCTATAAAAGGATGATTTCCTAAAGTTAAGAAGGTTGGTGAAGCATTATTCAAAAGAGCAGTCAAGTAATAAAAAAATATGCAAACTTCTTCACTTCTAAATCACTAAAGAAAACACAACTTTCCATATCTGTTTGTAATGGAGTTTAGACTGAAGCAAAGTTCAGAAACTCACCCATTTTCTTTCAAATACAAATTGTAAACATTATCTTTAGAGATGAGTTAGTGTGAGGGAGCTTAAAAACTGAAGAGGAAGGTACTATGTAAGTAAAGAAGCTCTGAGCCTCAGATACAGGAGGGAAGGTACTTCTGTACTGGTATAGCTCAAGTGTGCACAGGTTGTTGGATGCTACTTCAACCTGAGTTGTATCAGTTTGTTTCTTCACCAAAAGAAGAATCAGTAGTGGATTAAATCATTGACAGAGTCTCCAAGGAATGGACTAGGTAGAGGCTGAACCATGCTAAAATTATTTGTTTGCACATCTCTAACCCTTTTATATATCCTGTCATTGCATTTATTTGTTATCCAATCATATCCAAATTAAACCTTGTTAAATACATTCCTCAATTGAACTAAAAAGGGTCTTTGAGTGATAACTATTAAATAGTATTTTACTTAGAAGAAGCGTTAGAGGACATTTCCGCATAACCTCTGAAGATGTGAAAAGCACTTGAGAAAAAGTCATTCACCCCTCCTCTGACCTATTTATCACCTTACTAGGTCGTAAAATTGGTATTCGAGCTAGAATCAATATAAAGATTTAAATCAATCTTACAGTTAAAGATCATTATGGGTGAAAATAGCATGAAACACCTCCTTGCAAACAAGACCACACTGATTCTCCCAAAAGGGCTATCTGTATCTATACCTTCTCTATTCTTTGGATAGAACTACACATTCTTGATGAATAGAATGAAAAGTTTCATTTAATCACAAGACATGAATATCTGGCTTGAATGAACAATACATACCTACGATTATAGAGGATGGAGCCACTTCCTCTAAACTTGAAAGTGCATATAATGATGCTGATATGAAGAAACTTCAAAGTAATGTAGTTGCTATTAAATTTCTTCACTATGCTTTAGATGCACCATAATATAATGAAATTTTAGGTTATGAAAGTGCAAAGAAGATCTGAAAAAAATTTGAAAGTGACATATGAAGGAAATGATAAATTGAAGGAATCCAAGATCAACTAGAACCTTCACTACTATGAGTTGTTCAAAATGGAAGAAAATGAATCTATATCAAGCATGAATTCCTGATTCACCAACATCATCAACGAGTTTAAAAGGCTAGAAAAATGTTTTCAGAAGAAGAAAGAGTAAACAAGATTCTCAGAAGTTTGACAAAAGAGTGGCATGTAAAGAAGATAGCAATAAAAGAGGCTCAGGACCTCACCACTTATAGGTATGATGAGTTAATCAGATTTTTAATAACTCATGAAATATCAATGCAGAACTTCCAAAAGAAGGATCAAACCAAAGATGAAGGAAAGATGTCCATCATCCTCAAGGCTAAAGCTATAGGTGACAGCTCCTTTGAAGATGATGAAGAAATGGAAATGCTTGTCAGAAAATTCATGAAGAAAAATTCAAGAGTTCCTCAGAAGTTCTAGAAGAAAGGAAGCTTCCCTCAGAAACTAGAATATCAAAAGAAGAACTTCACAAAGACCAAGTTCAAAATCTCTGAAGATAAATCCAGAGGAGAAAACCTAAAGAACATCACCTGCTTTGAATGTCATCAAGAGGGACATATTAAGTCCAACTGTCTAAAATTAAGAAAAGAAAAAGGAAAGAAAGCAATGGTGACCATTTAGAGTGATAGTGAAAATGAAGGCTCTTCTTATTCATCCGCAAATGAAGAAGAAACTACACAAATTTACTTCATGGCAGCAAATGACATAGCTCTAACAATTAAGTCATGGAATAATAGCATAAAAAGAATGTCATCATCAAATCAACCATACAAAGACAAATCATGCTAGAATGATGAGGTAAATTCTAGCTTTAAAATTCTTGATGAAAACTTGTGCAAATCTACAAGATGGTAAAGAAAAACAAGAAGCACATAAAGCTATGAGGAATGGAGAAATAGAGGCAGAAGTTGAAAAGCATAAAAAGGAGTTAGTTTTGGTGGGAGTCAATATAACATGACTCAGTAGAAGAGTGATGATGATTGAAGTGCATCTGTCAAGAAAAATCCCTTTACCTGAGAAAGTCAATCATTAGAAGAAAGAGCAAGTCCAGAAGATAAACATCACTCTAAAGGAAAATCAGCAAAAGGTTTTGCCTATAAAACAAGCCTCAACATCAAAATAAAAGATCCCTCAAAGATTCGAATATCATTACAAAGTCAAAATTCCTCAAAGAAGAGGAAACAATCAGAAGAAAAATCAATGGAATTTACCAATAAAAGGAAGGTTATTTCCTCAAAAGTAACAAATTTAAAAACCATTTGATTTGTGCCCATCTCCCAAATCTCAATAGAAGAAAGAAGAAGAATCACACAACTATTGTTTGTAGGCACAAGAATGGATTTTATGATATATATACTTAGCCTGATATGGTATACAATGCACCAAAACCCAAGGGAAACTAGGTTCGAAGAATCTAATCATTTCCTTTTGCAGGTAAGTTTTAGGTCCATAGAAGGTCAACAACTTTGGTATGTAGATAGTGAATCCTCAAAGCATATGGTAGGAGATGAAGAATCCTTCATCTCTCTTTTTTTGAAGTAAAAAAAAGATATGGAAGTGTAAGCTTTGGGGATAACAAAAAGGGAAAGATCATTGCTAAAGGCACCATAGGATCTGAGATCAAAATAGAAGAAGTCTCCCTAGTAGATTGCCTGAAGTTCAACCTTCTGAGTGTAGTTCAACTATGTGATCAAGGAAGAAAAGTTATATTTGACTTAAAAGGGTGCTCATGCTGATTAATCAAGACATTAATTAAAAATGCAAATGTTGCAAGGAGAAATTTTAAAAATTAAAATTAACCTAAAAAATCTGCTAAGCATGCCATAATTGATATAATCTAAGTTAAAAGATTCCATAGATTCTTATAGGTTTATAAAACTTATAAAAGAAACCTAGCATCTAAGTTTAGAACATTACCAGTTGATGTGTGCTTCTCTTTCTGCTATTGTGGTGTTCCCTTAGAGCAATTCGATAGAACTTCTTTAGCACGAGCTTGCAAAATAGGATAGCCTCTATGGTTGATTCACATGGATCTTCACCAACCAAAACCTCATTGAGGTAGAACCTGTTAATATACAGCAGCTGCTAGACCGCTCGAACACCAACCCTAAAATATAAACCAAAAAGGCTCACTTTAATTAGAAAGAGCCTTCAAAAGAATTTTTAGTTGTTTGGAGAAACTCGTGAAGGATCTTGCACAACGAACGAAGAAAGAGATTTTGAACTCAGAGAGAAAGGATGAGATGAAGTGTTTAATAATGAAAAGGGGGAAGTGTTTGACTCCCCCTCGAGTTAGCTGCACGGGTCACTTATGTTAATGGTCTAACCCGCAGATCCCCTTCACAAGGTAAGCCTAGTGGGCTTGCCTTGTACTTCAAGCATGGGCTTCCCGGAGCACCGTGCCAGAGGGATTGTGCGGCAAGCACGCTTAAGCGCTACCATGGGTAGCGCTTGCGAGCTTGGATCCCACTAATACGAGCAGGCTTACCCCACATGCTAGTGGCCCGTGAGCTTTTCAACTCGCGGGGTAGCCGCACAGGCCCCACTTCGAACATCCCATGTTTATTTAGGGCCCACTCACAATAGGAAAAATTCCCTTACTCCACTCCATGGTATTTTTCCCTATTTTCTCTTTATTCCCTTTAATTATTAATTTGGTCCAACCAATTTTATAATTCTTCTAACGAATTCGACAAACAGATATTCTCAGCATAGGCCTAGTTTATAGGTTCTTTACTTACGTCGATAGAGACCCAAAGTGTGTGACCTCATAGGATCCCAAAAGTATTGAGCCGCTAGAGTTTAACCTAAACTTGGTTTCCTATCTAGAAACCTTTAGGCTTAGTGTTCCAGACCGATATGGAACTCGACAACTCTAGATGATCAAATGGGTTTTCAAGCAAAGGCGTACGCTCCCCCCGATACTTAAAACGTCAAATGCTTGTGACTTGATCTCGTTCTACAGTAGTAACCAATACAATACAGTTCTTCCATCAAGTTAAGTACCATCCAGTTTATTGATCTCGGATTAAGTGTCAGCTCATGTAATAGCCATAGCTATCATGGAATTAGACTTGTTCACAAAGAACACCACTCAGCCATTATGTATCGAGATTGACTAGAAACCCATTCTGTCAATCTTATACTCTAATCAGAGGTTTATGAGTGTGTCACTTCAACAAGAGGCTCTAAGGTACATCTCCCATTATATCACTATATCAGGAGCGATGGATCCCATCTTGACTACATAGCTTATGAACATGTGATCATCACTATACCCGTAATCACCCATATCATCCTAATCGCCAGGGTATGAATAAGTGTGACCCAAAGTATAGTAATTCCTACACAAGGTAACCGGTAAATCAGGTCTGAGGATACTTGTACTGCTACTACAATAAGACATGACACTAACACATGGATATAGTTATTTTCGAGTGTCTTTCTTATAGCAGTCTCCAATGTATTAACCAAATACATTCATGTGTTAACTTAAGGTACCACCTTTAGCTCGTGAGATTGGCTAAGTGGATCTAATCTAAGGAGTAAGCCTACACATGGTGGTCTATCCATTCCAATGATGTTTAGTCTCAATAAAACTATGACTAAGGATATTTAGATTATTCATAGTAACACTTATGTGCAGTTCTCAAACCACATAGCTCCCACTATATCCTCGCACTTTTACACTATGAAGTAGTCATGGACTTTGTCTCATCAGTGTGCATATAGATATTTAATGCTATACATATATGATACTAGGGAGATACATAAATAAATTAAAATCACTGATAAGAAACAAAGATGCCTTAATTATTATTAATAATAATCTGAAACCGTTTGTACATTATAGGTAATAAAGATATATCACCCTTATTGCCTCTAGGGCATACATCATGTATAACAATCTCCACTTGAAGTAGAGCTAATTGCCCATGTGCCTCATGCCATACTCGTTAACATGCTAGTCATATTTAACCTGAGTCAATGGCTTAGTTAGCCCATCTGCTAGATTATGATCAGTCGGGATGTATTCTAAATCTATATCTTTCCTGGCTACTATCTCTTGAATGAGATGGTACTTTCTAAGTACATATCTATTTCTCTGACTAGATCGTGGTTCCTTTGCCTGAGAAATAGCCCCATTGTTATCGTAATAGACCACTATCCGATTTATAATGCTAGACACCACACCGAGATCACTAATAAATCCCTTAAGCTAGACAACTTGGTTACCTGCTTCTAAAGCAGCTATATACTCAGATTCTGTGGTTGAATCAGTAGTTGTATCTTGTTTGAAACTTTTCCAAACAATTGCTCCTTCATTTAACATAAACACATACCCTGACTGGAACTTATGATCATCCCTGTCAAAATGAAAACTCACATCGGTGTATCCCTTCAAAGTGAGATCACCTTCTCCATATACTAAAAACATATCCTTAGTTCTTCATTAGTACTTAAGGAAAGTTTCAAAGGAAATCTAGTGCTTCTTAGCTTCGTCAAATTGAAATCTTCTTATAACTCTCAATGCATGTGAGACGTTGGGCAAAGTGCATACCATAGCATACATGATGGAACCTATCACCGAGGTATAGGGTATTCCATTCATGCATAGTCTCTCTTTTAGTGTTCTCGGACACTAAGATTTAGAAAGGTTAATCCCATGAGACATTGGGAAATAACTCTTTCTTGACTGCTCAAGGTTAAATCTAGCTAAAACCTTATCTATATATGTACTTTACGAAAGACCTAGTAACCTATTGGATCTATTTTGGTAGATCTTTATACCAAGTATAAAAGCTACTTCTCCAAGGTCTTTCATGGAGAACTTCTTTGACAACCATGACTTAAGTATCTGAAGAAAAGGAATATGTGTTTTCTATCAGTAATATGTCATCGACATATGATACAAGGAAAATGATCACACTCCCACTAGCCTTCTTACAAATACAAGGCTTATTAGCGTTTGACACAAAACCCATATCTGGATTATCTCATCAAACCTAATATTCCAACTCCTTGATGCTTGCTTGAGTCCATAAATGGACTTCTGTAACTTACATACCTTCGAGCCATCCTTGGATATAAAACCCTTGGGTTGTGCCATATACACATCCATGTCTTGATTCCCGTTAAGGAATGCTATTTTTACATCCATTTGCTATATCTCATAATCGTGATGAGCGGTGATGGTAAGGGGTATCCTGATAGACTTTAGCATAACCACCGGTGAAAAGGTTTCATCATAGTCAATGCCTTCTTTTTTACTATACCCTTTTGCAACTAGCCTTGCTTTATAGGTAAATATGTTACCGTCCATGTCAATTTTCTTTTTGAAAACCCACTTGCATCTTATGGGCTTAATCCCACTTGGAGTATCAATCAAGCCCTAGACTTGATTTTCGTACATGGGCTCCATCTCCTATCTCATGGCTGTAAGCTATTTATTAGATTTTGAGCCTTCCATTGCCCTACTATAAGTTCTGGGCTCATCATCTTCCATAAGGAAGAGATGTTTATCATAAGTGATGAGAAACCCGTATCGCTCGGAAGCGATTGGAGCCCGACCTGACCTACACAATGTTGGTGTTATAATAGGCTATTCCATGCTTATAGTATCTGGTGCAATAGTTGTAGGTATAATCAATTGATTGTCTATTTAATCTTCTTGAGTGCCTAACTCAAGATTGCTCCCACGAGCTTTCGTAAACATATGCTCCTTCTCAAGGAATTGAACATATCTGGAAACATAGACTTTTTTCCTTGAAATCAAAGAAGGTATACCCTATAGTCTCCTTAGGGTAACCTACAAACAGAAACCTATCAGACTTAGTACCTAGCTTATCTAAACTTATCCTCTTTACGTAATTACGAAATCCCCAAACTCTCAGATGAGAAAGAGCAGGTTTTTACCATACCATAATTCTTATGGTGTTTATTCAACTGATTTAGAGGGCACTATGTTTAGAATATAAATTGTGCTCTTAAGTGCATAACCCCTAAAGGATATGCTGAGTTTTGGTTGGCTCATCATGGCCCGAACCATTTCGAGTAGAATTCGATTCCTCCTTTCTAACACTCCATTGTACTAGGGTATATAAGGAGGTGTTCACTAGGATAAAATACCATTATCCCTTATATCATCCTGAAACTCTTAGCTTAAGTATTCACCACCTCGATTACATCGAAGGGTCTAGATACTTTTCCTAAGTTGTTTCTCTACTTCAGTTCTAAACTCTTTGAATTTCTCAAAACTTTCAAACTTATCCTCATAAGGTATAAATAACCATATCATGAGTAATCATCGATAAAGGTTATGAAGTAAACGAGACCCTCATGTATCTTAACACTCATTGGACCACATACATCAGAATGTATTATTTCCAAAACACTAACCCTTTCCTTTGAAAGGTTTCTTAGCCATCTTCCCATTTAAACAAGGTTCGCACGCATGATCGCAGGATTTTGACTCTACTCCTTTTGAAACACTTATCTTCGTAAACGGTGCAAAAAAATTGTTCACCACTTTTCTACCAATAATATAAAAGTTTTAATATGAATAGGTGTTGTCAATACCGATTATCAAATAGAAAAATGTTATTCATTGCAAGTATACAGTTACGAAGTAGTTTTAAAAGATATAGATCCTACAGGGAAGGAATTCGGTTCTAAGGATCAACTAGACTTACGGAATAGATTAATATAAGTTGTAGGGTTGGATGATAGACTAATGAATACACAGATGCATGAATAGATTAGAGAAGATGTAAACTATATAGATATTCCCTAAGAACAAGTATAGTGGAGAAAAACATGCAAAATCATCAAGAATATTTTATACACTAGATAATTTCAATAAACACGGTTCTAGAAGCCCAAATATTCAATAATTCACAGCAGAGCAACACATAAAATGACTTTTCTAAATCTAGGGTAAATGAATTATGACACTTATAAGAACTTGGATAACATTAATACTATGCTTAGTACGGGTCGCTCTCACATAGTCATACATAGAAAGTTACCACTCCAAAAATGTTGGCTCACTAAACAGCGTTATAATCACAAAATCCAATGATTATACACAATCTTGTTAACCCCGAAATTACTCTTAAAGTTAACTTGAAAGCATATAACTTGATTAATATAAATGACGTAAAATGAAATACTCGTTATGATACATAGACATATCATAAACTTCGAAATAGAAAGTATAAGTAGAAAACAAAGTATAAGTATAAGTTGTAAGGTATGTAAGTGAAAGCTAAAGTTGATCAAACCGTATCCACTCTTTTAATGGGAGTCATCAATTCCCGTAATTCCTGTGTCTACTTTGAATTCAGTCTCGACTTGTATAGAACCTCCGCTAGGATGCTATTCTTTGTGATTACTGAATGAATGAATGTTGAAGAACGTAAACTTTTATTGATAAGTGCTTTGCAATTACACTCATACAACAATTGCTCGAATTTGTGGAGAAATTTAGTGATCGAAATAAGAATTGAATCACTTAGACATTTTTCTCATTAACACTTTGGACTAGTGAAATCTATACAATTTTCACTCTTTATCTATGCATACTGTGAGTGGGTGACACAGAGCAGTGGGTTGAGAGCGCGCGAGATGAGAGGCGCGATTCACCGGGGTGTTTAAAAATTGCACCGGGTCGGGGACCCAGAAGGTTTGGTAGAGAGAGCAAAAACATTTTTAGATTGGTCAAACCCGAATCTGCCATCTCTTAGTGTGGAGTCACCACCTGGATTAGCTCTTTCAAAGAATTAGAGTCCTGTGAGGCTTAACGTTTGGGGGATGGCCCACTAAGACATAGAGATTCAGGTCCGGGATAAGTTGCTTATTTCTTATTGCATCACAATATATTACATCTATAGTAAATTGTATTTTCTTTATATGCATTTTCATGCTTAGGTCATTTTTGGAGTTTATATGCATGATTCACGTATAGAAAAAGCAGAAAATCCATCCACAAAATAGTAAGTAAATACGGAAAATATATGCAGAAAAGTAAATGTTACAAAAATTACAAAAATCAGGGGATGCAACCGCCCGCGAACCTATTAATTACATTTCCTAAAAAATATATACAATACCTGAAGGAAAATAAAATCCTAGGCATACATCTAACCTGGATCCACAAGGGTTAGCACAGGAGATATCACAAATATTCGATTTGATTTTAGCGAGGCCCGTGTGGCCTAATTAAAACATCGATGATTAAAGTTGTTATTTTAAATAAAAATAGTTCATTTTTATGTATACGTATGTTGATCAATTTTATTAGTGAAAATGATCGCATGGCATAAGGTGAGGTCTGTAATCCGGGAATAATTTTAATTCCCTTCGTTGGGGTATTCTAACATAAAAATTAAAAAGAAATAAAAGATGAAGAGAAAATTACAACATTTACAATAATAAGGACTAAAAATAATTCCTAGGTTCACAAATAAAAATCAGAAAGAGATGAAGCAAATGAAAGCACGGAATCGGCAATTCTAGGAGCTCAGAGGCTTACCCTTTCGGTATGAATCCACTTTGGCATATCCGTTCGATCTCTAGGAGCGTTCCTCTTTCGTTTTGGTTTAGTTGTGATTTAATTGCAAAATAAATGTTTATTTATTAAAAAAGATAATCAGACTCGGGTTCTAAATTTGTTTTAGACCCGAGAATATCTGACAATTTAAGAAGAATTTTGATTTTAAGATGAAGAAATTTGGGATCCAAATGTATTTTGGATCCAAGAAAATATTAGAAGAAATTATTGTTAGTAGTGTTTTTCAGTGGAAATCAGATTTTTTCTCTGAAATTTCGAGCCCCCTTCAATCCAAAAATGTCCGACTATTTATAGGAAAATCCTGAAAAATCCAAAAAGGCAAAAAATTTTGATGAGATCGCCAAATTGGTTGGCGAGCTCGCCAGAGAGGCTGGAGAGCTCGCCAACCAAGTCTAGCGAGCTTGCCAGACTCATTGGCGAGCCTTACCAGATTTTCTAGTGAGGCTGGCTCTGGAACCGAATTTTCATGGTGTTTTCAGATTTTTTTTATGTATTATTATATTTTTTAATTAATTTCTGAATTAAAGGAGAAAAAATAGAAAAATCCTTTTAAATTCAGAGAAGAGGAAGACTCCCATTTGAACCATTTGAAGATCATCGGATGGTCGAAAATTGTGTGATTCGAGGATAAATATCCTGAAAAGCCATCATCATTGAACTTGCGAGTTGGTACAAAATCTTGTGCTCATAGCTGCCTCTCATGTGATAATTGTTGGTTGTGTAACCTGTATGATCACATGAAAAGAGCAAAGGAATTGAGAATTTACCTAACCGGTGCGGTTGGTGATTTCTTTGTCCTTGATTGTTGATGATATGGGCCTTCCTTTCTAGCATCATGTCTTCATAGGGTTATCTGTTTCTTTCTCCAGAATTCCTCAAGTACTTGGTGCCCCTTGTAGGTGGGTCTACCGTTTCTTTCTACGACGTCCCTTTAATAATCGACAACCGTTTCTTTCTTCGATTGATAAATGAGACTATTTCTTTCTTCAACCATCAAGATAAACGTTTCTTTCTTCGGTTGTATTTTGTATTTCCTTAATAGGATGTTGATTTGCTTCCCATGACAAATCAGAGAAAAAGATGTAATGTTAATAAACTTTGTGATGCATGTTTTAATTATTTGATTGAGTTTATGCAAAGCAAAAATTTTTTCTCCTTCAATCAAAAATTAAAACATGAGGAAGAAATGAGTTTGATAAGAAATTCAAGGGTGTCCCAAAAACCGCTCCATTGTTTAGAAGGCTTTTGTAGTGTTGTGATGTTGCAATGTTGACTTTTAGTCTTAAGTGGGCCTTCGTCTTGCTTATAGGCTCCTCATGTGGAGGTGGAGTTTCTTGTTTACTAGGATAGTGTTACCTTAGTTTGGCATCGTCTTTACCTCTAAATAACGTGATGTGTATATAACGTGTGCATGTTTTCATGCATGAATAATATTTATCATATGATGTATGCTAGTTTGTTGTAGGTATCATGGGCTTCGTTCATTGAAGAGCCTTCTCTTGTGCTGGTGCATGGTTTTTCCTAGGGTTTGTCTTGTTAGGGATTCCATAGATGACTCCCTCAGAGCTTTAATAATGGGTTCGTTGAATCAGATTCGAGTTCAGAGCTTGGATCTGGTTTGAGGAAAGTCTGGATGAGTCATTGATCCCGCATTATGTTGCGCGAAGATCGCTTGGAAGCCATTTTCCTGAAGTGTGATGCCATGTACCTTTCCTAGGAGAAGATGATGAAGTTGATATTTCTTTGGTCTTAAGTTTTGCATAGATCACCCTTGCGGGTTTTCAATCTATCGAACCTTGTCTTAATTTTTACCTGGACTGTCCTTTCAGGATTTTATCCAGCAGACTCATTTTTCTTTATTTTATTTTTTTTATATTTTTTTGGATGTTTACTTGCGATATTCTACCATTGGCATGCAAGCAATCAAAATAAGCATATGCATAAAGATTCAGCAAAAATGACAATTCATTGATGAACTTAACAGGGGTACAAATGTTTCAAATGATTTGACTCCTGCCATCAATTAGCCCTTTCAGGTTTTTCTAACCAATGTGGTTCTCTCGATGTCCTAATTTTTACCTGAGCCACCCTTTTCGGGTTTTCAACTCAGCGGACTTTTCTTTTTCTGTGCTTTGAAGATGAGGCCCTAATTTTTGCTCAACTAACAGAGTGTTAATTGATAGGCAAAATACAAATTTATTTTTTATTGGTACTGATTTTTTATAGATTTATTTCTTTCACCTATGCGTGATAGCAATTGTGTAAGACTTGGTTGATTTGGTAAATCGACTGCCATCCATGTCCATGACTTCAGTTATAATCTAGTTTAGGATTTATGATCTATTGGTTGTTGCTCATGCCACTGTATGTGATGATGAGTCTTAATCATCGGTGTTTCTTTCGATGGTGCGATGATTGCCCCACAAATAGTAGTAAGCCATTTGAAGGAACTATTAACGTGTTCAATGGTTTAACTCCTTTTTATCTTTAGCATTGACTTTTGTTTGATTATCCCATGAATAGTGGTGATCCATGTGATGGAGTTGTTGACGTGTTCAATGATTTGACTCCTTCTTTGTGATATCGCCCCGGTTGTTTGGTCTCATGAATGGTGGTGATGGAGTTGTTGACGTGTTCAACAATCTAACTCCTTCTTTGTGACATTATGCTGGTTGTTTGATTTAATGAATGGTGGTGATGGAGTTGTTGAAGTGTTCAATGATCTGACTCTTTCTTTGTGGCATTGCTCCATTTGTTTGGTCCTAACTTGCTTGGTCGACATTTTAGCCTTATTCTAGCTCCGATCTTTTTGATCTTTGTGTGCTTCATTTTCTTGATTGAGTTAGTGGATGTTTCGTGCTTGTAGATTTTTCTATTGATTTTTCATCTTTGTATGATGAGGCAATTGCTATCACGCGTTGTCTAAGTACATATATTTATCTCTCACTTTCTCTCAAAGAGTCAAATCATTTGAATTTATTGTGGGGAATCCATTTATTCCCAAATTAATTTCGTGAAATGATGTGTCACATGTGCTAAAAACATTATGTGTATGTTTATGAGAATGTGTGATGTCATTGATAGAGTATCAAGCAAATAAACAAAGTTAAATTTATTTAGAAAGCATTCAAAAAGCCTTTTAAGCAAAGTAGCTATATGCCAAATTATTACGTAATTATTCATCATGAGTTAGTGTCCCCCAAACATGTCCATGGGTTCAAAGTGCTCCATCCGCTCTGCCTTCTCAAACATTTCTTGATAACTGGAGGAGCTATCAGATCCAAATTTGTTCCTGTATGGTGGCAGTGCGCCATCCAACATCTTTGTTATCATCTCCGGTAGGGTCAAATGAGTCTGCAGCCTGACCTGTGTGGCCATCCAACGTGTATAGTGAGAATTGAAGCTCTCACCCTGTAGATGCCTTATAGCCTCAGGATGTTGCATTGTGGTTTCCATTTGAGAGTTGAAACCATGATGCCCCAGCATAGCATGAGCGAGGCTATTCTAATTGGTTGATATGTTTAACGGAAGGTGATTGTACCATTCATTGACTGGGTGGCCCAAGGTGATGACAAAGAGCTTAGCCATCATCCGTTCGCTGACCCGTAATTCCCTCATCACAGTTTGATAATGCGTTAAGTGAGCACGCGGGTCACCAAATCCCACGTACTTTTCAAACTGCGGCATAGCAAAGTTTGGGGGCAAGCTATCTTCATCCCCAATTGTTGGTTGCACAGGGTATGTGCTCCTTAGGTGGCCACCGTGAGTTGCCAAGAATTGTTGCCATAGTTCTGCCATTCCTGGTTGTTGAAGGATGGCGTTCCCTGCGCTTGGATAAGAGCCATATTACCCTTGGGGATATACAGCAAAATGGGGCAGTTGAGGTACCTGGAATTGTGAGGTGACTGACATACTCTAGTTAGGAACAGGGTGTTGGGTCATTCCTTGGTAGAAAGGCCCAGGTGCGAATGCTGACTGGATAGTTTATCCAGGGAAGAATGGATTCTAGTTCAGCTAACTTTATCCTACCCCGAACTGATAAAAGATTGTTGGGGGAATCATGCATGAAGTAGGAGGTCCACCTATCGGATTGACGTTGTTAAGGGTGACCTCCGGGCTGGACACTACATTTTGGACCCACCCAACGTGTTAACGAATGAGCGATGCTATCTATTCGCTGTTCGCAAAGGCATTCAAGGTAGATGCAATCTCGGCGCTCACCGATGACTACTAAGAATTTTGTCCCATAAGGATAGGATGATCCTCTCCCACTCCTTCTTCTCTTGGATTGGCCATGATCGATGTACGCCGAACTGAATCTGAATCAGATTCTAAGTCCCCACTTGAGTCAGTGTACGGAACCTTTTCCAAGTTGACCACAATTGGGGAAACTCGGACCAAGAGATGAGCAAGCCTTTTCCAAGATAAGATATACAAGTAGAAAATCAAACTGTGCATGTAATATTCATGACATGATTCGTGATGCGGGAAATGCATAAGATATTTAATGTTATGGCTGCATTCACAAGGGCTTAGCATGCCATGATGTGAAATAACATGTATGTTAATCCATTTGAAACAAATAGGTTAGTTTGTGTGACATTGTGAGATAACCAAGTTATTGTGTGATAATAGGTTAAAAGTTTGAGGTTTCATCCTATGACAAGGTCTCATGGAATGAGGTGGTCAAAATTGTTTCGGGTAAGTAGTATGGCGTACCATAATGAAACAAAAGCAACTACCTTATGTAGCTATCTAATGAATGATTGGGTTGTTTTCCCAAGCGAAGTTTCGGATGCCTATGTGGTCATCACTATTTGAGGGTATGTGGTGATAGGTGAATTATTGCCTCGTGTGGGTGAATGATTCGGGTATGAAGTGTATACCCTTGAAGATTTGATAAGGTAAGACTTTTCAAGTAAGTTAGCCTCGTGTTGGCTTAGGTTAGGACATCAACTAGGATATCCTTTAATATGAGAAATATGGTTCTGGGGAGGTACTTGCCCTGTTTGGAATTTTGGTGTGTATAATTGCCCATAAGGGCTTTGAGTTGGATGTTGAGTGGGCATCCCAAAGGTAATATGTGGGATATATTATCGCCCCTTGAAGGCTAAGTGTCGGATGTTAAGTGGATATCACGCAGAAAAGAAAGATATGTTTGCCATGTGCAGGCTAATAGTGGGATGTCAAGTGGACATCTCGCTGAAAAAAAGGTAAGTGATGTCCCTAAGTGGTTTTATGTTGTCCTAGGATGACACGATCTATGGTGTCAACTATGCCTAAGTGTATGTGATATGGGTTTGGTATCATGATATGTACATTTAATATCATGAGTGTATGCGTTCAAGTGTCTGCACTAAGATTCGTGGTTAGGATGACATTTGTATAGTGATAAGTAGTAAACACATTGCACATAGCATGCAAAGTTCAATCTTCCAACCATACAACTCCCGCGTGTAGGGTTTTTAGCTAGTCTCTATCCTAAGTTTGTTTCATCTTAGTACCATGACGATACTAAGGAGCGCACTAGCAAGAAAATATAATGCATGATCGCATGTTGGGTAACACCCTAGGGAAAATTCCTATGGCTTATTTACATGGGGGTTGTAAATGGATTGCTAACGTAGAAGGTTCTTGTTGCACTACAATACACTCCAAGCCTCTAATGAGGGAGGAACATGCAATATGGCAACAAGTGCTCCACCCACTCGAGTACTATCCTTTCTCATGGAAGCAGATTAGTACAGGAGAAAGCTTCACGGTAATACGGTACCTTAGACTTATGGGCTAATCCCCTTTATTGCAATGTGAATTTATGAATATGTCGTAATCAAGAGAAAATGGAATAATGTGATCAATAATTTTCAGCACTTATCCAAAATCTAAAACCTTTGAAAAAACAAGTTTTTAGAAAAATCCCCAACGGAGTCGCCACTGTGAGTAGACGACATGGAGCGGCGGGCCGAGAGCGTGCGGAGATGAGAGGCGCGGTCCACCGGGGTGTTGTGAAAAAAGACACCGGGTCCTTGGACCTAGGAAAAGGTTGAAAGAGAGAGTGAAAACATTTTTAGATCAGTCAAACCCCAATCCGAAGTCTCTTAGTCTGTAGTTACCACCTGGTTAGCTCTTTCCAGGAATCAGAATCCTGTGAGGCTTAACGTCCGGGGGACGGCCCACTAAGACACAGAGATTCAGGTCCGGGATAAGTTGATTATTTCTTATTGCATCACATTATATTACATCTATAGAAAAACGTATTTTCTTAATTAAGCATATTCGCGCTTAGGTCATTTTTGGAGTTTATATGAATGGTTCACGTATAGAAAAAGCAGTAAATCCATCCACAAAACAGTAAGTAAATGCAAAAAATAAATGCGAAAAAGTAAAGGTTACAAAAAATACAAAAATCGGGGGATGCAACCACCTGCTAACCTATTAATTACATTTCCTCAAAAATATATGCAATACCCAAAGGAAAATAAAATCCTAGGCATACATGTAACCTACATCCATAATAGTTAGCATAGGGGATATCACATATGTTCGATTTGATTTTAGCGAGACTCATGTGGCCCAATTAAAACATCGATGATTAAAGTTATTATTTTAAATAAAAATAGTTCATTTTTATTTACACGTATGTTGATCAATTTTACTAGTGAAAATGATCGAATAGTATAAGGTGAGGTCTGTAATCCGGGAATAATTTTAATTCCCTTCGTTGGGGTATTCTAACATAAAAATTAAAAAGAAATAAAAGATGAAGAAGAGAATTACAACATTTACAATAATAAGGAATAAAAATAACTCATAAGTCCATAAATAAAAATCAAAAAGAAATGAAGCAGATGAAAGAACGGAATCCGCAATTCTAGGAACTCAGAGGCTTACCCTTTCGGTATGAATCCACTTCTGTGTATCCATTCAATCCCTGGGAGCGTTCTTTGTTTGTTTTGGTTTTATTGTGATTTAATTGGAAAATAAATATTTATTTACCAAAAAAGATAATCAGACTCGGGTTCTAAATTTATTTTGGACCAGAGAATATCTGAGGATTTAAAAAGAAATTTGATTTTAAGATGAAATTTGGGATCAAAATGTGTTTTTGATCCAAAAAAATATTAGAAGAAATGAAGAAATTATTGTTTGTAGTGTTTTTCAATGGAAATTAGATTTTTTCTCTGAAATTTCGAGCCCCATTCAATCCAAAAATGTCCAACTATTTATAGGAAAATCCCTAAAAATCCAAAAAAGGCAAAAAAGTTTGGCGACCTCGCCAAACTGGTTGGTGAGCTTGCCAGAGAGGCAGGTGAGCTAGCCAACCTCTTTGGTGAGGTTGGCCTTGCCTCGCCAACGAGTCTGGTGAGCTCGTTAGCGAGGCGAGGCCAGCCTTGCCACTGGCAAGCCTCACCAAACCGCTGGTGAGGCCGGCTCTAGACCTGGCTTTTCATGGTGCTTTTGGATTTTTTTTATGTATTATTATATTTTTTAATTAATTTCTGAATTAAAGGAGAAAAAATAGAAAAATCCTATTTAATTCAGAGTCGAGGAAGACTCCCATTGGAAGGTCGTTGGAAGGTCGAAAATTGTGTGATTCGAGGATAAATATCCCGAAAAGCCATCATCATTGAATGCGCGAGTTGGTACAAAATCCCATGCTCACACATACAAATCTACCATGTATCACACACTATCAATCCACATGATATTTGTTGGTTTTGAACCCTATTTATAGAGTGCGAAGGGTTGTGTCTATCCAAACAAAGAGTCATGTCCATTGGTGAAGGGTTGCATCACTTCAATGTGATAGGATGCAAAGCTCATCCTTATCCCCAATGGAAAGGAACCTTTTCATGATTGGTCAACTCCCAAAAGGTATCTTTTCGTTTGATAGTTGATCATACTTTTCTGGCTGTTGGTGGTTGAAAAGATATAACCACTAACTATCACAAGTCGTGATCACGAATTACATGTTGCGATCGTGAACAATGGTTGGTAACTTTCTGTTAATGAAGAGTGACAAGTCGCGACCGCGAATGGGTGTCACGATCGTGAATTGTTCTTTTCTTCATGATTCTTCTTTGCAACTTTACCGATCTTTGACAACTTCGATCCTAAGCCAAATCCTTGTGTTCCACACATCTTTTTGTACCTTTTTCACTCTTTTTACATAGAATTCCATCTTTGATCATTTCACTTCCAAGATTCACCTAGTTTCTGCACTTGCATAAAAAACAACTACATACCACGTGAAATCTTTAATATGAAGTATAAAATGACTCTAAACCATATTGTTTAATAAGTAAAAATACCATGATAATAAGTGTGATTATTCACTTATCACACCACCACACTTAACTTTTGTCTTGTCCTCAAGGTAAACACAACAGAAGTGTATAAAATTGTAATGCAAGTTCGTTCCTCATTTAGCAAAAAGACTATCATAATGAGTACCACATTCCCACATTGCATAAAATTCAAGCAAAGTGTTCGAAATTTCCCACAAATTAGTAATGTGTAATTTATATAGTCAAGTTGCATACCTTTGCTTTTAATGGAGGGCCAACCGAATCGCGTCTTTATATAAGCGTTATGTGCTTGCTCGAATATTTCCTTCTCTTAAGCATAGTATAAGGTATAAAGGATAAAGGGAGCACGATTTGAAAAGATGGATCTCAAGGCATTTTTGTAACCTAGGATGCTAAAACACTCTTAGTGGTTGTATTTTATACTCCATACTACTCTCCCCGTTTTTTAGTGATTGCATTTTATGCTCCATACCACTTTCTCTCATTTTTTTTTCTTTTAAGCATATGTTTTTGAAATATAGTTTGTACTTTGCACCCATTTTTTATGCTCTGCTACTTTTTCATTTCACTCGTTGAATGGTTGCAGTTTATGCTCCATATCATTCCTCACCTTTTGCATAACTCATTGGTTATCTTCTCTTTCTTTTGATTTTTCTCTTAATACACTCATCCTTTATTGATCACTTCAAAGTAGTATGGCTATAGTTTCCTTACACTTTAAACATACTCAATACTTATAGGACGTATTCAAAAATAGCATATAAAACTTATAGTAAGAACACTACTAAATATTACTCCACCACTAACTTAACGGTTGCTTTAAACTAAAACTACATAACTTATACTAACTCATGTTGCATTGAAATATATATCAAAACTTACTTGGAATGTTGCTTTCAAATGTTACTTATCACTCGTCCTTGCCAAATGCTAAATGTTGTGCCAAAAGCACTCACACTCTCAAAGTGCTCAAACTAGAAATAAAAATTTTGTTCGAAATTTGCACTAACATCGAACTTGTAATACCTAACACTCACAATAACCTTGGAACCTATGTTAATATAGTATAAGTATGGATAATGTATAAGAACACAAAATCAAGAAAATTTTTATATTCTTCAACTTTTTTTATTGTATTTGATTTTTTTGGATTTTTGGGACTTTTAGAAATGCCCCTCAGACTAAAGAACACAATGTCCTCATTGTGAGAGATTTTATTAAAATCAAACAAACAATTAACTAGTCTAAAAAATTTGAAAAAGAAAAGTAAAGAAAAAAAATAAACCCGTCTATTGAGAAGGAGAATCTGGGGGACTAGGAGTAAATTGACAATTTTGTTTTCTAAAGAAAGATAGTAATTTTTGAAGCATCGATTTATTACAATTCTTTAGAATCTTCATGTCTTTTTTCATTACCCCAATTTCCGCTTGGTAATT
>CATIWQ010023740.1:0-14445 GCA_949673415.1 Euphorbia schlechtendalii
AAACTGATTCCAAAGTATTTACAATACATCCAATTACAGGCTATACAATCTACTGTATCAGAATTAACAACTTCTTCCATCTGCGATTAAATGCTTTGATTTCTTTCCAGTCCATCTCTATTCCTCCTGGCATACGTGACACCAGTATGTATAAAGGTAGCGAGATTTCTTTGTTCACTTGGGAAATATGTAACACATGGTTGTTATCCCGTTTCTTAACATGCATCGGGCAATTTGGGACAGCCGAGATACTTAGGCTATTCCCTTTGAGGCTGTGAGAATTGCATTGATGTGGGGCTGAAGCAATGATTATCTGAGGTGATGAGACGTCCGAAAAACTCATAAGCTTGCCGAAGTTTCCACCTCAATGTTTGTATCATGCGAGACCGAGGCTCCCTGGTGCAAAATTGGTGGTGGCGGCATAATATCCATGCTTTCAATAACTGGATTTTCTATTGTTTTCAAATTAAAATCCATGAAGAAAAAACTAGAAATCACCGAATCAAAGACGTGGCCATTTTGGCATGCTATCCCTTAACGAAAGCTAATGTAAATTGGGACCAAAGAACCGATGAAAGTCAAATTCAGTTTTTCATTTGGTAGGCCAAGAGGAATGGAAAGAAGATAAGAGATGATGTCGAAATGACCAAGCCTTTTCAAAATCAAACTTCACCAATTGTCCAAAGTTAGCGCATAATTTGTCAATAATTCTGCCAATACAATGGAGGGTGGAATCCCAGGGAAGTTCGCATAATTCAAACACTCAGTTGGAATAAAGTTGGGATCATATGGGCTGACTGATGTTAAAATGTCTTGCAAATCAAACCAGTCCGACTCGACAAAACGTCGTTAACCCGTCCACGGAGAAAAAAACGACAAAACAACATTGCCCCCCAAAGGTGCAATATATTTAATGGCATAGATACGCTTCAAAAGCAAGTTGAATAAGTCCGGAATTAGAGCGAGGTTTTTTACTTTAGCCACACAAGAATGCAAAGACAAATGATTCAAACGGGATGATGGTACATCATGCTTAGTGGGAATGCTTGAAGCTACTCTACAAAAGATCAGGAATCCTTGGGAGCGGCACATAACCTCCTTATTAGTTTATTTGATTATCGCTGTAGCTTCCGGGATAAAGGTGAGGTGGCGGTTTTTGGTGTATATCTAGCTTTGAAAGCTCGAAGTCTAATGTTACTAATCGCTACTGAGTTCAACCTAAAAATAACTTCATGAAAAGGCAACGAACCATCTGGTGTTAGAAAGCCAATTTTCAATTTTTTCACGTTTCGCTTCCTTGCGATAAAGACCGAATCGTGTACTCAATATTTCCCAAAACCTTGGAGTCACAATGTGAATTAGGAAGATTCTCAAAGTAAATTTTCACATCCTTGCTTGTAGTTAGGATTCGGCTTCAGGGTGGATGGGAATGCATAGGACAAAAGTTTCAGTGATCTCGATGATGATCCATAAAATTAATCACAAGGTTGCGCTTGGAGAGGGACAAGTGACATCTACCTAACTCTCTCGGTATAGATTGAGCTTGGAGAGGGACAAGCATCCTTATACCTATCTCTCTCGGTGTAGATTGCGCTTGCATATCAAAACTCAATTAATAACTTATAACTTCTATTGTTGTTTCATTACCCTATTTAATATTTTAGGACTTGCATATGCATATCAATGACATGTTTAGAATCTTCCACCTAAATTTTAGCTTTTGTGCATTAGGATCCCTGGAACTCGATTCTATATGTCTGATGTTTTCCGAATTTTTAAAAGTTGCAATTTTTCCGTACTTGCATAAAATGCACTATATAACAATCTATAGTTGGAATGGACAAGAGAGTGATAAGGGTTTAGTGGAGGGAGATGAGTGAAAGCGGAATGGTGGGAAAATTTTTTTTTTTTTTTTTTTTTTTGGAAAACCTATGAGAAATTGAAGCAGACATGGAATTGTTAATTGGGGGGGTAATTGGAAGAGGAAAGGAGAGTTAATTTTATTATCCAAGAAAAAGAGGAATAGGCAAATTCTAAGCTCTTGTAAATGGAGTGTGAAGAAGAAGACAAGTAGAGATAAAATAGTTAGTGTGTTCGGTTGTGGGTTGGGTTAAAATGGGAGTTTTTGATAATATGATTTAAAAATGACGTTTTTAAATTTTAATGACATGACCTTATGTATGACCTTTTTCTTGCATGTCTTCTACGACAACAAGCATGTTTTCCATATGATGAGATAAATCTCAGTGAGTGAGGACCTAGATTTACATAGAAGATAGTTTTTTTAGAATAGTATATTGTGAAAAAAAACTATGTTCTAATGTTAATCTATAAAATGGATATTGCAGTAATTTTATTATTTGTACCATTCCATCAAACAAAAAATACATTATGTCATACCATTTATCAAAAGTAAAATATAATCATTGAATAAGTTATTTCACCCTACGAGAATTAATCGTCCCTGATGAATATCCCTGATTTAATAAAAAAAATCATATCATATTGTAGTACCTTTCACTTAATAAACCACGAAAAATTAATGTCTGTCAAATAAGGGCTGAATGGAATATTACGTATGTTTCATTTATAATTTAAGTTACAATTGCACACGCATTTAACATAAAGTTCGTTGCTCTTACTCTGATTTGCGCATACATTTTCGTGGCATGTTTGAAATTTTAGATGTAAATTGTGTAGTCTTTTTGACTTTGACATGTGGATATTACAAATTGAGTTCCAAATATGTAAAGTTAAAGAACTGGCCACAATATTTCATTTAATATCACAAGAAAACCATATCACATTGGCGATCAATCACTAACTGTTTATTCTAAAATTTTTCTCAACTACTCTTACTAAATTCTCAATCTATAATTCTTTGCAAGAAAATTTTATGATTTACTAATGATTTTCATAACGAGACCAACTATTAAGCCTTTGAAATTCAAATAACAATTTACATAAACCTGAATTCAACAAATTTAATAGTAGATTATCATAGTAATATATTTTATAAAATAAGATTTATAACATATGAAATATTAATAATTTACAAGTTTGAAATTAAGAATATGTATGTTGCAAAATTTATGTAATATGACTACTAATAATCATATATAAAATCTTATAAAAATAACAAAGAAGCTAGTTTAATTTAAACAATTAAAACATTTTACATTTACCAATTGTATGAATAAGTAAAACTGAAACCTGTTGAAATATAATTTTTAATTAAAATACTTTTTTATATTTAAAAGTATATTCTCTAGTAGAAATACATGCAGTTTGGAATATTTACTATAAGTTGGGTTATTTGGAGTACCTTGTTTTCAAAACATGAAATTTGTCCCAACTCAATTTGCTCGTTCTCTTTTAAAAGTAGGGAACCTCAAAAATCTGATTCTCAGTATAATTTTCCGTTTACCACATCGTGTATATCAATTTTTTATAGAACCTTTTAGTAAAAAATTATCTCAATTATTTGTATAATTTCTCTCATGTACAGATAGCTCTCCCAACTTGTTTTTATTTTTGTCTATAGTCCACTTGAACTTTCAAAATGTCTTCATAGCTCCCTCAGCTTTGATAAAATGCACTAGTTTGCTTCCTGAATGTTACGTGTCAACTTTTAATTGGAGAGAAACAATCAGAAAAATGAATTAGTTGAAAGTCAAACCAACCAGATCTGATATATGACATTTAAAGGGCACACTAGTGTGTTTTCACTAAATTGAAGGAGCTATTGAGTATTTTTCCAAAATTTAGGAGGGCAGTATGCTAAATGTGAAAGGTTTGGAGGATACGATGCAGTTAGCTTTTGTATTGTTTTTTTGTATATTATTCTAGATTATGTTAACCTTTTAAAATGCCATATTTTGTTTACTCTTTTTACACAAACCAAATCCATACAAGAAAATACAAGTAGTGAAAATGTGAATGGTTGTTTTATTTTCTTGGGTATTTTTCTATGCATAAGTTTTACAATATATAATTATGGACTAGAAGTTTTGTTTCGTACCTAGAATTTTATTCACAAGAGAGGTGTACACAATGTTTTATTTAAGAACACACGAAAATCATTACATGTTCATGTTTACTACACCTAATCGACATGTACATTGTACATGCAGGGAATTGTCATCGAAAACATAAACGTGAATGCGGAATTACCGGTTAAAATTTTCTCAAATTCAAATTGGATATTCTCAAGAACCATTGATAGGGTTCGAAAGGAATTTATTTCACAAATAAAAACTTACTTGGTAGTCTCTTTAAGAGACGAATGCCATTAAAGCTCTCAAATGGAAGCTCTCCAATCTTACGTGCACAAACTCTTATCAAACCGGGACCGGTGCTAGCCGAATGGACAAAGAACGATGAGAGAAAACTCCAAGAACCCAAAATAACCCAAGGCTGTAAATGTGTTGTGAAGAGGGGATGCTCACGTTTCTATATTACCGTTAAGGATTGTTTTATTTTATCTATTTATAGTCTAATTAGTCAATTAGATTTAATTTAATTATGAATTTGACCCAATTAATTTTTAAGTTTAATAATTAAACTTCATAGTTTAATTCCTTAAAAAAGTTTAATTGTTAACTTTTCATATTTTACAAATTAACTCATACACAAAATAAAGATTGCAATTTAATTATATAAATTGTCTACAAATTAATTTAATTAACTAAATTTAGTCAATTAATAATTTTAGTATGCAATACTTTATGATTAAATTTATTCAATTAAATTATTTGACATATAAATTTATTTAATTTTCAATTAAATAAGTATCATATGTAAACACAATTCAATCAACTTAATTTAACTTAATGAATAATATAAAATAAATTATATTATACCACTAACTAAATCAATTTCTTAGAGTTATATAGATTATTCAATTACATTAACTTAACATGTCAATTAATAAATGATCAATTCTTCATCAAGTTTTGTAACATTGCATGTACAAGAAATCTCATATCACTAGTTCTAAGCGCCGATCCTTTGGGTCTGTCTATATGTTGGCAATGAGATTCACTCATAGACTGTAAGCGGATTCTAGCAAACCATTACAGCCCCCAATTGGGACAGAATACAACCGTCTATTAAAGATACTGAACCCAGATGCCAGCTGACATCAATATGATGAACAAGAGGCATGGATTTTCTTGATCTTGAATAAAATGATAAAATAATTCAATGAGTTATTGGACATTCTTATCACTTTTATTCATCAAGTAATAGGTGATTCATTTCGATTTATCAAATCGAATGACAATCCTATCACTTCAACACTACTACTAATATGGTCATGAAATATACTGAGCATACCCGTACTTGTAATCTAATATTTAAGGACCCGTTAGTAATATACTACAACATACTCAATTCCACATCAATAATAAGTTGAAATTAAGTCCGATGACAACTGAGACCTACTAAGAAAATTATCTAGGACATTAAACCATGTAACTTTGCTATGTGGATCGGTCCAGCCCCATGTTTCCAACATGTGCCCATGTTCATGATCTACCTTTTTTTAAATGAAAGTGAGGTGAGGAGATACAAGGCTTAGACATTCCAACTAGGTTGGCACCCCTGAGACCAACACATCACCCAATCCACATAATTTAGTAAATAAAAAAAGAAAAACGAGTAACAAAAATGTTGCTAAAAAAACAAAGAAGAAGAAAAGGCTAATCTAAGAACCAAGCTAGCAAAACCTATGTGAAACGAAACATGCTTCACCCAAATCATGAGCAAGTAAAAAAGAACAAAATTGCCGGATATGATCCCAACAGCAGTGACTCTCTGATAAGTGTATAATTACACTTATTATCATGATATTTTTACTTATAAAACGATATGGTTTTGAGTCATTTTATACTTCATATAAAAGCTTTCACGTGGTATGTAGTTATTTTTTTATGCAAGTGCAGAAACTAGGTGAATCTTGGGAGTAAAATGATCAAAGATGGAATTCAATGTAAAAAGAGTGAAAAAGGTGCAAAAAGATGCATGGAACATAAGGGAAATGGCTTAGGATCGAAATTGTCAAAGATCGGCAAAGTTGCAAAGAAGAAACATGAAGAAAAACACATTTCACGATCGTGACACCCATTCGCGGTCGCGACTTGTCATTCTTCACAAGTAGAAAGTTAACAATCAATAGTCACGATCTCAGCACATATATCACGCTCGTGACTTGTGACAGTTATTGGTCAACTCTTCTCAACTACCTACCGTCGGATAAAAATGATCAGCCGCCATCAACCGTCAAACGAAAAGACACCTTTTGGAAGAGATCCAATCATGAAATGGTACCTTTCCATAGTAGATGAGGATGAAACTTTGCATCCAATCATATTGAAGTGATGCAACCCTTCGCCAATGAACACGACTCTTCGTTTGGATAGACGCAACCCTTCGCACTCTATAAATAAGGTTCATATCCAACCAATTTCATGGCATAGTGTGGTGCATGGCATGGTAGATGAAGAAAATGTATATGCATAGATAGAGAGTGAAAATAGTATAGATTTCGCCATGTTCAAAGTTATAGTGAGAAAAATGTATAAGTGATTCAATTCTTATTTTGATCACTAAATTTCTCTATAAATTCAAGCAATTGTTATATGAGTGTAATTACAAAGCACTTATCTATAAAACTTTTCATTCTTCAACACTCATTTGTTCGATATTCACAAAGAATAGCATCCTAGCGGAGGTTCTGTACTAGTCGAGACCAAATTCAAAGTAGATGTAGGAATTGTGGGAATTGACGACTCCCATTAAAGAGTGGATATGGTTTGATCAACTTTAGCTTTCACTTGCATACCTTACAACTTTACTTTATTTTCTACTTATACTTTCTATTTCGAAGTTTATGATATGTCTATATATCATAACGAGTATTTCGTCTTGCGTTATTTATATTAATCAAGTTATATGCTTTCGAGTTAACTTCAAGAATGATTTCAGTGTTAACAAGTGATAAGTGTATAATTACACTTATTATCATATAAATTTTATACAATAAACACTATAGTTTTAGTCATTTTATACTTCATATAAAAGATTTCACATGGTATGTAGTTGTTTTTTATGCAAATGGAGATACTAGGTAAATCATGGGAGTAAAATGAACTAAAGTGGAATTCTATGAAAAAAGAGTGAAAAAGGTACAAAATGATGCGTGGAACTTGAAGATTTGGCTTAGAATCGAAGTTGTCGAAGATCGGTGAAGTTATAAGGAGATTTCTGAAGATAACTCAATTCACGGTCGCGACAATGCCTCGCGGTCACGACCTGTTCACTTTAGAAACAGAAATCTGCCAATCAAAGATTCACGATCGCGAATCACATATCACGGTCGTGACATGGACGGTTTTCTGGTATTATCTTCTTAACTACCAACCGCCAGATAAGCATGATCAACTGCCATCAACTACCAACGAAAAGACACTTATCAGGAGTCAACCAATCATGAAAAGGTGCCTATCCATTGTGGATTGAATCAAAGCCTCTAACCAATCACATTGAAGAGATGCAATCTTTCACCAATGGATGTAACTCTTTGTTTGTATAGACGCAACCCTTTGAACTCTATAAATAGGGCTCCAAATCTCACAAATTTTATGGCACATCGTGCATCAACAGTGGGTGAATGGTGTGGAATATTAGAGTGCAAATATAGTGTGTGTATAGTTAGGTTCGCTACGTTTTTAAGTGTTAGCGAGAAAATGTTTAAGTGATTCGAATCCTTGTTTCGATCACTAGATTTCTCTATATTCTCGAGCGATTGTTGTATAAGTGTACTTGCAAATCACTTATCAATACAAGTTTTCATTCTTCAATATTCTTTTGTTCGATATTCGCAAGGAATAACATCCTAGCAGAGGTTCTGTATGGGCCAAGACCGAATTCAAAGCAGACGCGAGAATTGCGGGAATTGATGACTTCCATTAAAGAGTGGATACGGTTTGATCAACTTTAGCTTTCACTTTCATACCTTACAACTTTTCTTTGCTTTCTACTTATACTTTCTATTTCGAAGTTTATGATATGTCTATGTGTCATAATGCGTATTTCGTGCTACGTCTTTTATGTTAATCAAGTTGTATGCGTTGGCGTTAATTTTAAGAGTAGTTTTGGGGTTAACAATATCGTGTATAATCATTGGATCTGTGATATAACGCTGTTTAGTGAGCCAACATTTTTGAAATGGTAACTTGCTAAATGTGGTTATGTGAGAGCGACCCGTACTAAGCATAGTATTGATGTTGTCCAGGTTTATATAACAGTCTTATCTCGTTTGCGCTAGACTTAGAAAAATTATTTCATTTGTTGCTTTACTGCGAATTATTGAACATCTGAGTGTTTTGAACTAGTTTGTTAGATTAATCTAGTGTGTCGTAACACCTTTGTTGAACTTGCATGTTTTCTCAGCTATACTTGTTTATAGTGAAAATCCATTTATTTAGAGTCTCTAATCTATCACATCTATATTTACTCAACTTTTCATTCTAATCTTCCTAACCATAAAAATCTCTAATCTATTTTTATTTTATTTTACTTTGTTTCTTCCCTACTTTATCTTTAGACCTGGTTCCTTCCCTGTGGGTTCGATATCTTTTAAAACTACATCGTAATTGTATACTTGCAGTTATCATCATTTTTCTATGCGATAAGGGGTATTGACAACACTTACATTTATTTGTGAACAAGTTTTTGGCTCAGTTATTAGCTGATAGTTCACGAGATTTTAGAACCATTATAGATTAAACTTATCAGTAGAAAAGTGGCGAACAAGTTTTTGGCACCGTTGCCGAGGAAGGCAAATGCGTTCCGAAGATTATGTTGGGAAGCCAAGTAAGTTCTGAAGATATTGTTTATTTGTTTCTTATACTATACAATTTTCTAAATTTCATTCTAGATATAAAAAGTTTATGAAATAATCATCTTTGGGGTGATACATCATAATTTTCCATCTTAATTCTTGACAAATAAAATATTTTCTTCTATTTTTCCTATTCGCGTTCGCGATTGTCTATCGTGCTCGTGAATTCCTCTACAAAATTTCTATTTTTCAAAATTCTGTAGTCACGCTCGCGATAAAGGATCACGATCACGACACTCGCTATAACTGTAGCAGTTTTGCCAGTTTCTTGACAGTTTTTCTCATTCTCTACATATAGGTTGTAATTCTCATAACTATTCACTTCAGTTATCCGAAATTCTTCCTTTTTCAAACAAAACCTTCTGTTCTAAACCTTGAAATCAATCATTCCTTTTCATCAAAATGAATCTATCAAACAAATCTGTTCTCATTCCTCATTCAGACTTGCAAGAATGGTATGAAGCACCTTTTCCTATTCATTCTCGAGAGGAAGGTGATCATTTTGAAACCATTAGAGATGCAGATTTCACTAGTTCTTAGGTCATTCATAAGAATAGTTTTCTTCAATTAGGAATCTATGAGAGGGTAATGTATGACCTTGGAATCCTAAACATGGTTCTCTATTCATCTATGAACATTGGGAACAGTGAAGATAACTGTAAGGAAATGCTGATTTCGCTAGTGTGGACAAATTTTGAGATGAAATTTTTGGAGTATTGGTGTCAAGTAAAGAAGTATAAAGTATCAAGGAAGAAATTTGAGCAAAATTTGGGATTCCCTAAAGATTGCTACTATAAAATACCTCTTGGTTGGGATCCTCTACCAACTTGGAAATGCCTTACTAGAAAGGAGGAATACAAATAGGAATCTGCCTATAGCCGGTGGATCCGACATCTCTGTTTGCTTGCTCTACACTTCTATTTAAGTAGTGCGCTTTTCGGTAGATCTAGTTTCAACTTAGTCTTTCCTGAAGAACTGTTTATCTTGGAAGCAGTTTGGAATGGCTTACCTATAGATGTATCAGGGATTATGATGGGGAGTCTTATGTCTGCCGCAATTGATCCTGGAAGGATAGCATACGGGTGTCGAACTATGGCAAATTTGTAAGGATAAATTGGGAGATTGCCAAGTTGTGAAGAAATCTTTACTGATGAAGATGAAATTCCGGAGTTAACTACGTAAGTTTTCTTCAAGAAAGGATTTCTGACTAAGTGTATTGGAGAGACAGGAATAACCTATGATTAGAAATCATGGGATGAACACATTGAGGTTGATTAAAAGAAAGAAAGAGAAATCGATAGAAACATAGGAAGTAGTTCAACCAATCTCAAGAGAAAGTTGGATGAATTAATGGAGGATCAAATTTCTATTCATCGCAAGATTAGCAATGTCCATGTTTTAGTATGTGATGTTGAAAGGGATCTGCGAGAGTCGCGTTACAAGATCAATCGGATGATAAAATCACTCCCGCTTGAATGAATTTCATATCTTTTAGAAAAAATTTGTATAGGTAGATTTTAGATTGTGTGTTTGTTTAGTTAGTCTGTTTGATTATTTGCTTGTTTGTTTTTTTATTTGTAAGTCTTTGTTAATATAAATGAAAAATAATTTGAACACCAAGACGTCGATGTTCAAAATTTGTGTTTGTGTTTATATTTAACAAAATTTGTGTTTGTGTTTCTAAGTTTTTACAGGTGCAAGTCCAAAAATTAAAGAAATTTGAAGGACAAAGAGGTTCGCGACCGTGACATATTTCGTACTCATGATCACTGGAGAATAAAAGTTTCTATTTCTTTTGTGAGGAGAGTCACGATCACGACTGGCCTTCGTGATCGTGACACGGCAGAATTATAACCATTACAGCTCGCGAACTGACACACGACAGATGGCTTAAATCGCCATTAACGGCTACTTTTGACCCCAAACTGCTATAAACCCATTAATGACCAATTAAAACATGTCTCCATTCCTCTATAAATAGGTCCAAGTTGAACCCTAGCACCACACCTTCTAAAAAGCCTTCAAACTTCCAAAATTTCCAATCTTCTACATTCAAATATCTAAACCTTTTTCAATCCTTTATCTTCAAACCAACATGACTCGTGTGAAAAGAGCAGCACAAAAGAGAAGTACACAATAGACTCAAGAAGAATTCGATTGTCCATTCCCGTTAAGGACGAGAGAAGAAGGCAAGAGATTTCAAAAACTAAGCAAATTGGATACCGCCGGGGTGATATTCCTTGATCTGGTTTTGTTGGAAACTCTTTATCTCCGACAAGATATGGAGACTTACCTTTCAATTCTTGGACTTTCAAAATTTGTGGATATGCGATTCCCGCAAAATCGAGATTGGATTCTCGAATGTTTGGTGACATTCGATTACGAAGATTCAAGGAAGAGGGCGATTCAGTTTCGGAATCAAGGACAGCAATGCACCGTCATAAGAGAGATGATGGGTAATTGGTTCGGTTTCGAGATTGCCAATTCAGCAAGCATAACGAACTCATTTCAACCTAACCGAGTTTGGGCAAATTTATCGGGTAAGAGAGTCTTCGATCCCAAGAATTCTCCTAACAAACTGATTAAGGATGAATGTATTCTCCTTCTCCACAACTACCTTTCCACTTCGGTATTTTGTCAAGTCGAGAATACTAAAGTTCAAAAGAAGGACTTGTTTGTTCTTTCTTGCCCAATGATGAAGGAAAAAGCGGAATTTGTGGATATAATTTGGGATATGATGAAGAAGAACTCAACGAGCATGAGGAGTAAAATTGGAGCGTCCGAAATTATCATCGCTATAGTCTTGGGAGCAAGAGGTGAACTCCCCTATGTTTAACAACCGGGTGAGTATTTTCGATATATGGATGGAAACTATTTGAAAAATACCGGATTACTCCAAGAGCACGATGGTGTTTATTCTTTTTATTCCTACTCCAACCGCACCAAGAAGCTCAACTAAACTCAAGAAGATTCTTCCATCGAACCATCAAATCCATTTGTGAGCCACCGCAAAGGAAAAGAACCGATGACCGAAGTTGAAGAAGAGAATGAAGATGAAGAAACTCCGGAAGATTGGAAAGCTAGCATGCAACTTAAGTTGGATAATTGCCAAGCGGAACTTGGAGTCATGAAGAGAGACATGAAGATTCTGTAGAAAGGTAATAAATCGATGCTTCGAAAATTACTTTCATTCTTTAGAAAGCAAAATTGTCAATTCACTTATAGTCCACCGGATTCTCCTTCACAATAAACGGGTTTTATCTTCCCTTAGCTTTAATTTCAATTTTTTTAGAGTAACTTTAGCTTTAGTAGTTTAGATTTTTATAATGTCTCATAATGAGGACATTGTGTTCTTTAAGTGTGGGGGGGAATTTGTAAAAATCCCGTAAAATCTAAAAAAAATGAATAAAAATTAAAAATTGAAGAAATTTGAAAATTTTTCTTGATATTTTGTTAGTTATACATTATCATTTATTATACTTTACTAACAATTGTGCAAGGTTATTGTGAATGTTAGGTTTTACAAGTTTGATGATAGTGCAAAAATTGAGCGCATGTTGAATTTGAGCGTTAGTAGCACAACATTATTGGCAAGGATGAGTGGTGAGTAACATTCAAAAGCAACACTCCAAGTAAGTTTCGATTTATATTTCGTTGCAACATGAATTAGTATAAGTTATATAGTTTTGGTTTAATGCTTTCGATAAGTTTAAGTGGAGTAATATCTAATGGTATTCTTACTATGAGTTTTATATGTAAATCTCGAATAGGTCCTATAAGTATTGAGTATGTTTAAAGTGTTAGGAAACTATAGCCATAATACTTTGAAATTTATCAATAAAGGATGAGGGTATTAATGAAAAATCAAAAGAAAAAGAGGATAACCAATGAGTTATGCAAAAGGTGAGGAATGGTACGGAGCAGAAACTACAACCATTCATTGAGTGAAAAAAGAAAAGAAAGAATAGCACGAAAAATGGGTGCAAAGTACAAAGTACTTCAAAAACATATGCTTAAAAGAAAAAAATGAGAGAGTGGTATGGAGCATAAAATGCAACCACTGTGAGTGTTTTTAGCATCCTAGGTTACCTAAAAGTGCCTTGAGAGAAATTAATCAAAGTTTGCTTTTTTTGTCCTTTATACTTTATACTATGCTTAAGAGAAGGTAATATTCGAGTATGCATATAACGCTTATATGAAGATGCGATTCGGTTGACTCTCCATTATGAACAAAGGTACGCAATTGAGCAATATAAATTGCACATTACTAATTTATGGGAAATTTTGAACTTCTTCTTGAAAACTTTTGCAACGTGGAATGTGGTACTCACTGCAATAGTCTTTCACTAAATAAGGTACGAACTTGTTTACCAAATTTATACACTTCTGTTTAATTTACCTTGAGGATAAGGCAAAAGTTAAGTGTGGGGGTATGATAAGTGTATAATTACACTTATTATCATATAAATTTTATACAATAAACACTATAGTTTTAGTCATTTTATACTTCATATAAAAGATTTCACGTGGTATGTAGTTGTTTTTGATGCAAATGCAGATATTAGGTAAATCTTGGGAGTAAAATGAACTAAAGTGGAATTCTATGAAAAAAGAGTGAAAACGGTGCAAAATGATGCGTGGAACTTGAAGATTTGGCTTAGAATCGAAGCTGTCGAAGATCGGTGAAGTTACAAGGAGATTTCTGAAGATAACTCAATTCACGATCACGACAATGCCTCGCGATCGCGATCTATTCACTTTAGAAACAGAAATCTACCAATCAAAGAATCACGGTAGCGAATCACATATCGCAGTCGCGACATGGATGGTTTTCTGGTATTATCTTCTTAACTACCAACCGCTAGATAAGCATGATCAACCGCTGTCAACTACCAATGAAAAGACACTTATCAGGAGTCAACCAATCATGAAAAGGTGCCTATCCATTGTGGATTGAATCAAAGCCTCTTAACCAATCACATTGAAGAGTTGCAATCTTTCACCAATGGATGTAACTCTTCGTTTGGATAGATGCAACCCTTCGAACTCTATAAATAGGGTTCTAAATCTCACAAATTTCATGGCACATCGTGCATCAACAGTGGATGAATTGTGTGGAATATTAGAGTGCATATATAGTGTGTGTATAGTTAGATTCGCTATGTTCTTTAGTGTTAGTGAGAAAATGTTTAAGTGATTCAAATCCTTGTTTCATCACTAGATTTCTCTATATTCTCGAGCGATTGTTGTATAAGTGTACTTGCAAATCACTTATCAATAAAAGTTTTCATTCTTCAATATTCTTTTGTTCGATATTCGCAAGGAATAGCATCCTAGCGGAGGTTCTGCACGGGCCGAGACACAATTCAAAGCAGATGCAAGAATTGCGGGAATTGACAACTCCCATTAAAGAGTGGATATGGTTTGATCAACTTTAGCTTTCACTTGCATACCTTACAACTTTTCTTTGCTTTCTACTTATACTTTCTATTTCGAAGTTTATGATATGTCTATGTGTCATAATGCGTATTTCGTGCTAA